>JAFEMH010006269.1:0-129977 GCA_022495995.1 Adenophora triphylla var. japonica | reverse complement strand
CTCTTTTCCGTGAAATCAAAAACCGCTCGCTCGCAGCCCCGCGCACCTGCAATTTCAGCAAACCTCAAATTCACTTTGGTCAAAACCTCATCGGCAAAACTTGGACCCGGTTTTCCTCTTGTTTGACAACATGCTTAAAGATTTCTTTAATGTATTGTCTTATTTAATGTGTCTTCGATTCTTTATCAACTGCTTAATCATTAGTTAACTCGCTTCTTAGTTTGTTAGTGTTAATTTATCATTTGTTAAAAAGTGGCAATGAGGGGATACTTAGAAAAGGCTCGAACTTTTCATTTAAAGCGCGAGGGAGAATATGCATTGTTGGTTACAAACTCATAATCTTCAAGCGCGTATATCACGTCTCTGATGACTATGAGAGACTCAAATTCAAATACAAACGAGACTTCTGACTTTTTTTGAAGCTAGACTCTAGGAGAACTAGGGGTTAGACCAAGCTTCTCGATCATCTCTTCCTTGTTATCGTGGGTCCGAAAAAAAAAAGGTAACCCAAGCCTAATCAGCCGGCATTTTTGATGGGCTTTGAGAGGGTGTGAGGGTCAAAAGGCTTTGCACCGATGTCCCCTGATCATAGCTATCATCGAAGTTATCGTAAGCAAAATCGCATTAAGTTCGATCATCTCTGATCTATTCGCCGAAAAGTTGTTGTAGCGAAGGCTCATCCCAAACATCTTCTTCGAAGTCTTTATTTCTGCTTGTGGGTCTTGTTAGCTCAAACACCGATTCGTCCCGTTTATTTGTATGGTGGGGGCACGATAGAAAGTTTCTCAAACTCCTCTATAAAAGCTGGGGTTTCCTGAACCAAAATTCATTGTGAATAGTGGTGGTGGTGGGTCCCCACAGGGTTGTGCATTGAGGAATGCTCATCCGATGGTGTTTGGCTCGAGGCCTCTAAACTTTTCAAGGTTTTGCTTTTGAGCTTTTCCCATTTGTCCATTGCTACTAACCAACCTTTGTCTCACGTTGATGAATTCCCCGCCTTCTTCTATATGTCCTCGTTCAAGTCACGGATTTTCTATGTAAAGTAACGCGCCATGTCAAAGCTGTAGGGATGGAGATTGGAGGTTGTGTACGAGCCTCTTTTGTCAACAATCAGGCGCTTTTCATGTCCAGTCTTTCTATCCTCTTCAATGTCTTCGAGAATAGGAACATACCCTAGGCCACGACGGGTGGTTTGTTCTTTGACTTCAATGATCTTATGGGTGCCTTGATGGCGTTTGCCCAAACCGAGCCCCAGAACATAATTCATGAGCTTCATCATTTTCTTAGGGGGAGGAATCTGGTCAGAGGGAGGTCTATGCATTATACTCGTGCTTTTGGGCTTTCAACTGTGAATCCCATCAACATCATGCCCTCATCGTCATGCTTAATTTCTAGGACCGGGATGCCATTTGTGTTTGTCCCTTCTGTGGTCACACTGTCCCCGTAAATTGTGGTGAGATCGCTTCCTTGAATGAATTTCACACATTGGTGCAGAGTGGATGCCACCCCGTTTATTTGGTGCAACCAAGGCCGGCCCAAGATGGAGGTAAAGGTGATTGGGATGTCAATAACTTGGAAGTCCGTTGGCATCATCTGCTTTTCGAACCAAAGATTCAGAGAGGCTACCCCCAAAACTGAGCGAGACGTCAAGTTGTAGGCTTTGATTGTCTGAACTGAAGGTTTCAAATCGGTCGACTTGATCCCTAACAAGTCCATCATTTTGGCAGGGAGGACATTCATGGCCGATCCTCCATCTACCAAGACCTGAGCAGAGAGATGCTCATCGAGCTGAATGGTGATATAGAGAGGCTCATTACGGTTAGCCCCAAATTTTGGCAGATCAGGCTCGGTGAAGGTGATGATGTTACCATAATGAACATTGCCGATCATTTGTACTGCCTTGTCCGGGGTGACATTTATTGGAACATGGTCCGAGCTAGGCTTTCTTCCAATTTAAGCTTGTGAGGATAGGAGGAAGTGAGCAGGGACCAAAGGGATATGTTGGCTTGAGTGCGCTTGAGTTGGGTCAAGATCGGGTCTTCTCCCTTTGGGTCAAGCACTTTAGTTTCTTTTGCGTAGGGGGGTCCTTCTCAGTTCGAGGCTCGTGCATTGCACGGTCTTTTACTGTTCTTGAAGGATTTGTCGGGATTTGGCCGAACGGGTCGCACATTTACTTCCGGCTTTGCTCTTCCCTTGCTTGCTTCTCCCAATTCTGTCATGTCCATACATCACATCTTAGCTCATTTACCGTTATCATTTTTGTTAGGGGGTTGGTGGCTGCCTTAATGTCCTCACAAGATAAAGGCTGGGGCATAAAACATTTAGATCGTTAGTTGATGTGCGGAGCTCGTTCCAACTTATCATGGAGCAGAAGTGGTCGCAATTTCGAGCCGATCCTTTCCAGAAGATAACATTGTTCTTTTCGCCCATCTTGCTTTTGTTACTTGCTGAAAGTGCAGAGGATTCATCCACACGTGAGGTTTCCCTGAATGCTACCATGTTCACCCTATCGTTTCTGAGGAAAGGATTTCCGACTGTGTTGGGACCGCGGGGGCGTTCCAACTTTCCTTCTTCAATTAGCCCTTGGATCACTTGTTTTAGCATGAAGCAATTGTCGGTGGTGTGGCCGGGGTAGTTGTGAAAAGCACACCTTTTGATCATATCGGTCTTAGGGTTAGGATTTCTTGGCTGATAATTCTCAAGGGGCTTGAGCATGTTTCGTTTCACCAATGCCTCGAATACTTGGCTTAGAGGCATTTCGAGGTTGTCAAAATGTTGAAAACGCTGCGATCGGGGAGGATTGTTATTCCTTGGGGGCACTTGGTCGTGGTTTCCTTGGACTCCATTCTGGATGTAGTGAACTGCTCCGGTGGCTACTTTTCCTTTGCTTGGGATAGGTGCCGGATTTGGCGGGGCTGCCCGGTAGCGGTAGGTGTAGACACCCCACTCTGAACACATCAGATCAAATTTATACCACTCTAAGTCTCGCTTTGAGTCAAGAAGTAGAAATCCACCATTTCATCATGTTTCGTTAAGTTTTGACTAACCACCGTTAGTTTGGGACTCTCGAGATATTGTCATTCTGCAGCATGCAGATGACAGTTTCCTCGTCGATTTCAACCTCTTTTCGGGATAAAACTTTATCCATCCGGCCAACCAATGATTTTGGAGTCTGGAACCTTCCTAGGAGTGTTTTATCTCTCCACCTCTACCTTCCCAACACCTATAAATACTTGGTGACTTCCAAGGTTCAAAGGACCACGACGATCCCACACATTTTACTGGTTTCTCTCCCTGAAAGATTCCTGTGAAATCAACCTTAAAATCACCTCAAAGTTTGTTCGTCAACCTTGTTGATAAACAATCATCAAGATCCGAGTCAAGGACTGAGGCGAAACTCTGTCCGTGTCAAGATTCGATTCTAAACTTGAGTCGAAACTCTGCCCGAATCACCTCATGCAAGGTAACCCCTAATCCCTTTCTAATTGATTATTAGAGTGGTATAAATCCATAGAATCTAGGATCGGCCTAGAGCCTCCCTAAATCATGGGGATGGTCTCGAAGCAATCGATCCTACATTCCGTTTAACCCCGTTAAATGGATTTTTATTTATTTTATTTGAAATCCTTTTCTTTTTTGAAAACCTCTCTTTTATTTAGCAAGACCGATCTCCGGATTGGGTGGAATGAGTGCTCCTTGACCTTCCCATTTCATAACCTAAGCCCCGAACCCAAATCTCTTACAAAAAATGGTTTTTCTATGTTTTCCAAACGAATAATATAGGTGGCGATAGGGCTGAGCAAAAAAAACCGACGGACCGGACCGGACCGATAGAATCGGACCAGACCAATGAAAACCGGACCAATCCAATAGAATTGGTTTGGTTCTGGTCCCAAATTTATATGGAACCGATTATTTGGGTTGGTCCTGGTTTTTGAAAAAATATATATGGTCCTGGACCGAATCCGGACCGGTTCGATTATGTATATTATGTATATATATATATATATATATATATATATATATATATATATATATATATATATATATATATATATTCATAATTAGTGCACTTGCATCTCTTTGATTTCATGTAATGTAATCGTACTATATTTTTTATTTGAACTTTGTTCCTCTATTTCAGTTAAGTTGTTATATGTCGGAATATTTTTATTTGAACTTTGTTTATGTAATCGTCTTATCGTCCTATATTTTGGTTTCGTGAAAAAAATAGTTGTTTAGAAAAATATATAGTAGAGTAACTTGTGGAACCGATGGAACCGGACATGGACCGAACCATTGAAACCGGACCAATGTGACTGGTCCTGTAATGTAATGGTCTGGTCCTGGTCCTGAATTTAAGCAGTACCGAACAATTGGTCCGGTCCTATTTTTTTGAAATTTTGATAAAATCCGGACCAATCCGGACCGTGAACACCCCTAGGTGGCGACTCAAAAATCCTTCACAACGCTACAGTAGGAAGAAGCAGTGGTGGCTGCTGTTTTCTGTAGGCTCAAAGTCTTTTCAAACTTGGTCCCGACATTGACCATGGCACGTAGGTCGGGATAGAAATGGTGGCTAATCATCAATCAGACACTGAAGAAGTGGAGGATCCAAGATCCAACCCTTCAAAGATACAGTGCCCACCTCCAAGAGTTGGTGCAACAATTTCAGGACATCTCGTTCTACTATCTTCCTAGAGACAAAAATCAGTTCGCGGATGCATTAGCCACACTCGCTTCCTTGGTCGAAATCCCTAAAGGAAAGGCAGTCAAACCCTTCAAAATAACACGGCGTGCAACTCCCGCCTCTTTGCGCCGTTATAGATCTCCATGATCGCAAAGACAAATGGTTATCCGAATGTGCCATTGTTAAGAACTCAGAAGAGAAACCATGGTACCATGATATTTGGCATTTCATCCTAGATGGAACCATCCCACCCGAGATGCACTCGAGAAGACTCGCATCGCCCTTAAGAGGTTGGGCCGCTAATTACATCATCATTTTTGGCCGTCTATTCAAGAAACATTCCCAAGGAAACCTCCTTTGTTCCACCGAGAAAGAGGCCCGAGAAATAATGGACCATGTTCATCAAGGCATATGTGGAACCCACATGAGCGGAAACATGCTGGCCAAAATGATCATCAGACAAGGGTACTTTTGACTAACCATGGAAGCCGACTGTACCAAAATGGTCAAGAAGTGCCATAAGTGTCGATACACGCCAACCTTCAAAGACGCACCGCCTTCCTTTGCTGTACTTATGACTTCTCCTTAGCCGTTCTCGACATGGGGGATAGATGTAATTGGAAAGGTCACACCCACAGGGGCCAATGGGCACTGCTTCATCCTAGTAGCCATCGACTATTTCACTAAATGGGTCAAGGCCGCCTCCTATAAGGTTTTGAATGCTAGAAAGGTTGCAGAATTCATCAAACACAACATCATATGCCGATACGGGGTCCCGCAAGAGATGATATCCGATAATGGCTCACACTTCGAGAAGGAAACCGATCGCCTCCTGACCGAATACAAAATCAAAAGGCACAAGTCATCTCCTTACAGGCCTCAAACAAATGGAGCAGTTGAAGCCGCAAATAAGACAATCGAAACCATCATCAGAAAAATGGCAATCACTGGGAAAGACTGGCCCGACAAGTTACCCTTCGCACTGTGGGGATACCGCACTTCAGTCCGAACAGCCACAGGAGAGACTCCCTACGCCCTCACATTCGGAATGGAGGCTGTCTTACCAATAGAACTGGAAATACCATCACTAAGGGTTCTCCTAGAAAACCAAGTGAACGAAGTCGACTGGCTAGAAAGCAGATACGAAGAGTTAGCCTTGCTAGACGAAAAGAGGCTGAAAGCGGCCGAGCACACCCAAGCCTACCAAAGAAGAATGGCAAGAGCTTTCAACAAAAAGGTCAAGACAAGGAACATCAGAGTGGGCGACCTGGTTCTCCGTGAGCATCGTCCTGGACCTTTCAACCCGTTAGGCAAATGGGGACCAAGATGGATAGGACCCTACATCGCAAAGAAGATATTCTCTGGGGGAGCCCTTCAGCTGGTAGACTTAGACGGAGATCAGCTACCGAAGCCAGTCAACATGGACAAGCTCAAGAAATACTTCGCGTGACTTAGCCTCTCAAAAAGAAAATCGCTCGCTAGGTTGAAAATCCTGAAGGGGACGGCCTAGGCAAAAATTAAAGCTTGCATGAGAAAAGAAGCCCGCTAGGTTGAAAACCCGGAAGGGCAGTCTAGGCAAAAGAAAGGGTGTGCATAAAAAAAAAGGGAGGGGGGCCTTGTCTCGCACGAGATTACCCTTCGACCTGAAGCGGTATTTGTCCTTTTTTCTTCTAAAAAATGAACTACGTTAGACCTGAGCCTCTTATTTAATTGCTGTAAAAGAGGAACGTAGGCAGCCTTCGGGTTCGGTCTAATCAAATAAATAAATTTAATCTTGTCCTTTTATTAATCGAATGCATTTTATTAATGACAAAAGGGAAATCCTAACCACAATGACTAATTTGCTAAACTAACAATCTTGAAAAAAAATACTAACAAAATAAAACTATTGATCTATCAAAGCAATCTCTTGGTACTCCTTAAGATCTAGCCTTTCATTGACTTGGTAGGCCGACAGACATAATCACCACCGTCTTCGCGATCCTTCTTGCGCTTTGGACCCTTCGAAGCAGAACATCCCTCGAGACGAGTAAAGACGGACTCCGAAAGCCTCTTGAATACATTGGGCCTATCTAAAGCTTGCGTCTTTCCAGGCATCCCTTTGCCTCGCCTCTCGTACCAATCCCCATTAAGAAAATCCTGGGTTGGATTGGTCCGTACATTAGCGGTGATCGCATCGAGCCTCACTCCTTCGCGCAAAAATGCTTTGCTAGCTACGAAAGAATCCCCTAACAAAGGAAAGCCGCAGATCATCAATCTTCTCCACACTAGGTTGACCTAAGTATGAAGAAACCAATCCAAATACTTGTCGATAAGAAGACGCTTGCATCAAAAGTCCGAAGGTTCGACCAGATCCCGACTAGTTCCCTCACCCTGTGCTTCGAGCTAGCACCTCGCGCAAACTCTACACCAATATAAGACACATCACGAGAGGCCCCTTCAAAAAATAAGTGTCCCGTCGCCGACCAAACCGACGGAGCACCCGCTTGGGAAAATAAAAGGAGGAATCTCACAAACCGGGAAGAACAACCTGTCAAAACCCTTGATATTGGCAACATACTTGTTCAATCTCCAATAAGGTGGACACCAAAGAATATCGCAGCTTCACGGTCTTCGCAATCCGCTTCACCACTCATCCACCGAGAGATCCTTGATCGCAACTTTCGCGTATGATACGTGAACGGGAATATTCCAACGGGGGACCTACCAACTTGAGATGCTCCCTAAGACAAATAGTCAACAAAAAGAGGACTCCCTTGAGTCATGGCACCGGTCCTATGCACTCTCATCAAGACCATGCAAGGTTTCACCCAAAATAAGCGGAATAATATTCCTAGAGACGTTTCCTAGCCTCGCAACAATTTCCACCAATTGGGAATCAACCAAGCCATCCTCGCACGTGAACAAAACATCTCCGAAAAGAGAAAGGGCCAGAAAGTTCCGTTTGTAGACATGAAGGGCATCATCATCTGAATCTCCGCTGAATCGCTCAGGAAAAGAAGAACAATCTACCCACCTGCGGTGAACCAACTCATAACAAGTATCAAGGGGGATCCCTAGCAATTCATTCAAGGCCTTTGAATGATTCCTATTGTATTTGGGAACAAAGAATCTCACTCAAAGGCATATCCAAGATAATGGTAAATTCCTCCACAAAGAGGCACCATCTCATTCAAAGAAAAATTGAAAAGATGGACAGAGGGATCCCAAAATCGAGCGGCACCCTGCAAGAGATTCCAATCCGGTTGGAGGTTCTTCAAGGTGAAAAGAATTCTGAATCCGAATTCTGCTATAAACCTATTGCGAGATCGGTTGCGAAACGACCTCACAAAATCTCTTGATGCTTGCTTGAAAGATTCAACCACTTCAGACGATAAAGAAAAATCATCGACAATCATGGACGTTGGGGCGATCTCCTTGGAAGCCATGGATCACAAGATTGAAAAAGAAGACAAGAACTTTACCCTAACAGAATATCTCTAGAGTTTGAAAGGCTAGGATGTGTTATTTGGCCGGACTACAGGGTATTTTTGTTGGTGTAATGCCCTAGGCTTTAGTTATGTTTAACTGAAAACCGTTATGTATCATCTTTATCGTTTATGTTTATTATTTGATTATTATATAGTTTGCATATTTATTGTAATAATCTCCGTCCCTAATTATTAAGAGAATAATTAGTATAATTATCAATGGATAATCATTTGATGATTATATGCATAGAGATGCACATTGAAATTATGGGTACTTGTTAGAGAACAAGTGACTGGACTTGACCCGTATGAGATTTATGTCATGGTCAAATGTCATAATTAAATCTCATATGGTCACTTCATTTAGTTCCTAGACCTGAGATTATCATGACCTTACATATGATGAAAGTTATGTTTGATTTTAGTCAAACGGTATCTTAACACGATATCTATAAAGGCTATCTTTGGCATGATCGGATTCATGATGGGAAGGATGATAAGTCAAGATGGAATTTGTCCCTCGGAAGAGAGATGTTTTGCTTGGGCCCCTCGATGAGTGATAATGATGAAAGCGTGTGGCCACACCCCAATATGATTGGACTATCATTATACTCAAGATCGAGAAAGCATTGAACAAATACAAGTTGACGTGGACCATGACTTGTGTTCAATATAACATCGTGAGATAAAGGGAGAAATGGAAGTGTACCATTGGAAACGTGAACTCTTACGTTATATTATTTGGGTAGACATAATGGCTTGCTAGAGTCCGCTTATGTCTTATGAGAGTCGATATGATCGAACTCATTGCCAACATAATATAATCCTATTGGGTCACACACAACTAGAATGAATTGGTTAAACCAAAGGAAGAATGATTGAGAGTTCCTGCATATGGCAACGTTTGTCACGCGACATAACTAGCCACTGGCTAGTTATGTCACGCGACATAACTAGCCACTGGCTAAGTATGTCACGCGACATAACTAGCCACCAGACACGTTTTTGACAGCCTGTTCTCCTAATTCGATTAGGAAACATATTTACACTAAAGTAGTATAAATATGTGGGTCTGTCAACCCTAATGCTCTAGCCGAATTTTCAAGAAAGAAAATCACAAAAGGGTTTCTCAATATTCTTCAAGGTTTTGATCTAGCAATCATCAAGAATTGTTCTTGGTTCATTCTTACGTGTGGATACAACAATAGAGGGTCTTCGCTCGTTTGACGATCAAGGCCTAGAGTTCCAATCTGAAGATTGAAAGGTTCTTGAAGATTGAAGATTGTGATTCAAAATCACACCAATAAATTGTTCGATAGCTCAAGACCGGAAAGCAATTAAGGTTGGTAAAATTCTATCTCATAGGAATTCAATTTAATCGTATAGAACGGATCTTAGGGCTTGGGTTTTGTGTTAATTTGATGCTTAATTCCGCTGCGCATGAACCCATAAAACCCAACAATTTTTATAGGGAAAACTGACAAAATCCTGTTCGAAGAAGGAAGAGGATTCTGCCTGGGTAGCGTGTCTCGCGCGAGATACCTTGTCCCGCGCGATACATCTCCACGGCAAAACAGCAACAGTTCTGCACAAATAACAATCTAGCCCCGACTTGACAAAGCAAGTCTCAAAAAACCTGCGCATACAGTTCCTAACATGCAGTACAACACCAAATTTAAGCTCAAAATTGTGGCCTAGATGGCCATTCCATTTCCAACCACGAAAAGTCGAGAAAGTTAAAAAACTAACTAATTAAACCTAGGATTAGGAATTAAGAAAACCATGTTTTGTGCTACCTACTTGCTAACTGGTACCGAAAAGAAAGAAAATTGTCTGGGCCCACATGGCCAATATGTACAAAGCATCAGAGAAACAAATAGAGAGAAAAGGAGGGGATCACGCCATCAAGTCGCTCGAGCCGCCGGCACCTCCACGGGGGCTACCATCCCTCCTCGAACTCTTGGCTCCATAAGTCGGAGTCATCGCAGAGGCCACCGTCGAAGCCACCAAAGAAGCCTTCTGGAACAGCCTCTCAGACAGGTCCGACACCAGGGCCATCAGTCCCGCCATCTTGGTCACTCCACGGTTGTAATCGGCCGCGGACATAGTGATCTGACAACAAAAGAAAAGAAATGCTCAGATGAAGTCAGACATATACACTTATATGGATGAATACGTGAAATAGTGAACAGAAACATACCGAGGAGACATCGGGCGGAAGGCAGTAACCCTCGGGAATATGATCCAGAGTCGGGATGTGGCCCATCATCGGCATACTCCCCATCATATATGTGTAGCTCAGAGGACCGAAATCTCGCACAAAGGGCAGAGAACCAGTAGACTGGGAAGAAGTGCTAGGGGCTAACGAAACTGAGGCAGAGGCAGAGGCGGAGCCACGAGCAAGCGATCGCCTAGCACCCACCGGAAGGGGACCCATCAGTCGAGGCAAGAACTCCTCATAGGAGGCTCCTCGGACAACACGAGTCGTAGCCGCACAACCCACCATGAGATCGGCATAATCATCATCAGGAATATAGTGGGTGGGGTACATCGCCCTCGGCGGATCCGCTGGCACCCTATATGACAGTCTACCCCGGCCATGCTGTGGGAAAACTCGCTCACCAAGGTATATAGTATACCCCTCCAGAGATGCCAACATCCTTTGCATCACAGTGGCATCCCAAGCACGATGGACCCGCTCCAACAGGGTCCATGGATAAAGGCCTAGCCGCTCATACTCAAAAGTGTAGGGGAAATATAGGGTTTTGATCTTGATACAGAGGTCGGATATGTGATTGAATCGTGTATAATCCACTTTCCGAATAAAGTATTTCGACCCTTAATGCCTGGGTTACACAAAATCTTTATTGGGATAAGACAATCACGCAATTTGTTTTCTAGGCAAAGAAAACAAATCAAAACTTGAGAATTGTGTTGCTTTTGTTATTGTTGTATTACTTGTGTTTTTCATGTATGTACAACTGAGATCAATCCCTGTATATATACAGATGGAGAGGTATTAGTTAAAGGGTACAATCAAAAGACATAACTTTAGCCAAGCGATGTGTCTTTTCATTTTGAACTGGCACCTGTTCAGGAACTGCTCGGCCGAGTCAAGGGACTTGCTCGGCCGAGCAAAGATGTCCCATGACAATTTTCCCAGCTGCATGGCCGTGTCATTTGAACTGCACGACCGTGTTGTTCATACTGCTCGGCCGAGCAAGGCATTGCCTCGGCCGAGCATGGCTGTCCAGAAACTTGGACAATCTGCCATGCTCTGCTCGGCCGAGTCAAGGACTACGCTCGGTAGAGCACATCGCAAAAACGTGCTACCCTTTAACTTTTACTTATTTATCGAGGTTGACTTCGTTTTAGCTTAAACGAGTGTGTACTCCACACTTTCCCTTACTCGTATCCGAGTCTACTACGAATCACATTGATCTCTTAGTAAATCACCATTACATTAAAATAAGTTGAGTGATACTAAAATCACCAACAAATCCCCTCCATTTTAGTGTAATCCTTTGATTTACTAAACTTTATAAATAACGAAACAAACGAATGCGTAAATGAAAATGTCTTGCGATTGAATTTTCATCTTAGTATAATACACATTTCAAATACTCAAGAATCGGGGTGTCGTAACGATTGAACCCGTCAACTCATATGAATACCTGAAGATACTATACACATAAGTTCAGTACAATTCTCTTTGTTTAATCTTGACACTATTACAAGCCATGTGTCCATATCCAATAGTGAACATATAGGAAGCAAAGTCCTAGCTTCTTGAAGCGGCAAAACTTCATGTCCACATAGGTAGTTCCTTTTAATCTTGCACCTTCATTTGTAATTTTTCAAAGGAACTATTAAGAAGATATTCTTCAACCTAACCTTTACTTGCAGGTCTGAACACATACCTTGGGAAAGATAATAACATGTGTTCCAATCTTCCAACTACGAGCTTTCCACATTGAATTCAAGCTTCTAACGTTGTATTAGAAGGGAATTGGGTATCTCACAATTAGAGGATTAAATGGACTTTAATCCCATTCCCATTGCAGACTTATTTACCAAGTCTCTGGCTAACCCCTTCGTCAAGTGGTCAGCCAAATTTTGTTGCGACCGAACAAACTCAACTGATATCACACCATTCATGATTAACTCCCGAATCATACTATGTCGACACCCAAGTGTCTAGACTTGCCATTATAAATCGACTATAGGCCCTAGCCAAGGTGGCGGCACTATCACAATGGATAGACATTGGTGATATCGGTTTTGGCCATAATGGAATCTCAAATATCAAGTTCCGAAGCCACTCCGCTTCTTTTCCGGCGACCAATGCTACAAACTCAGATTCCATTGTAGAATGTGTAATACATGTCTGCTTTTTGGAAGCCCAAGAAATGGCACCTCCTCCAAGCAAGAACACCCAACCACTAGTAGAAGATGAATCTTCTTGGTTGATCCAACTAGCATCGGTATAACCTTCTAATATAGAAGGATGTCCACTATAACACAAACCATAGTCCATAGTACCTTTTAAGTACTTGAACACCCTTGTTATAGCATGCCAATGCTGTCTACTAGGATTACTAGTGAACTGCTCAATCTTCCAACCGCATAAGCAATATCGGGTCGAGTGCCCGTCATAGCATACATCAAGCGCCAATGGCTTTTGAGTATTCGAGCTGTGACACAGGTTTACCAGTATTTGATACAAGTTTCTCAGTAGGATCCATGGGAGTACTAACTTTAGAACAATTATCACAATTAAATCTCTTGAGAATTTTCTCAATATAATGAGATTGTGATATTGCAATTCCCTTGTTCATCCGTTTAATCTTTATACCAAGAATTACATCGGCTTCTCCCATGTCCTTCATCGAAAACTTTGATGACAAAAACTTCTTAGTTTTATCAACTACATTTTGGTCAGTGCCAAAAATCAACATGTCATCTACATATAGACAGATGATTACACCTTTACCGGATTCATCAAATCTGCTATATACACATTTGTCGGACTGATTTAATACAAAACCATTCGACAAAACAACCTCATCAAATTTTTGATGCCACTGCTTAGGTGCTTGCTTCAGCCCATACAATGACTTAATTAACTTACATACCTTATGCTCATTACCTGGCATAACAAATCCTTCAGGTTGCTTCATATACACTTCTTCTTCCAAATCACCATTTAAGAATGTTTGTTTTGACATCCATTTGATGGATCAATAGATTCTGAATAGCTGCCAAAGCTATCAGTAATCTAATGGTAGTGATACGAGCAACCGGTGCATAGGTATCGAAGTAATCGATCCCTTCCTTTTGTCTAAAGCCTTGGATTACCAATCGAGCTTTAAACTTGTCAATTGTTCCATCGACTTTCATCTTCTTTTTGAAGATCCATTTGCACCCCAAAGGTTTACAGCCTGGTGGTAAATCAGACAAGACCCATGTATTATTTTCCACAATAGAATCAATCTCATCATCGATGGCTTCTTTCCAAAAACCAGCGTCTCGAGATTTTATTGCTTCATCATAGGTTCTTGGATCCTCCTCTATACTATAACAGTAAGAGTATTGAGATTCAATTTGATCTCTTGATCCCATAACTAAATATAGTTGAAAATCAGAACCATATGATTTAGCTTTCCTTACTCTTGTACTCTTACGAGGTTCGGGTGTCTCACTTGGTACATCAATTAAATGATCATCCATTTGAGATTCAGCCGACATTGGTATAATATCCTTGGGTCTAGGTATCGAAGAGAAACGATTCTCATCAAAGATTGCATCTCTTGATTCTATAATTGTGTTTATAGAAATGAATTCATTAGGTTCTATAACATAAAACCTATATGCCTTGGAATGCTCAGCATATCCAACAAAGATGCAATCAATACCTTTTTCTCCCAACTTTTTCCTTTTAGGGTCCGGAAGTCTAACCACGGCCCTACATCCCCAAACTCGCAAAAATGTCAAGTTTGGTCGTTTCTTATACCAAAGCTCATATGGGGTAATCTTGTTCCTTTTATTAGGAACTCTATTCAATAGATGACAAGCCGTTAACATGGCTTCACCCCAAAACCCGTCACTCAAGCCCGAGTAAGACAACATGGTATTAACCATTTCTTCAAGAGTTCTATTCTTCCTTTCAGCCACACCATTTTGTTGTGGTACATAAGGAGCCGTAGTCTCATGAATTATTCCTACGGATTGGAAATATTTAGGATCATAATATTCACCACCTCTATCTGTACGTAAGGTTTTAATCAAGCCATTAAGTTGAAGTTCAATTTCAGTTTTATAAATTTTAAATTTATCTAGGGCTTTATCTTTTGCATGCAGCAAATAAATATAGCAAAACCTAGAAGCATCATCTATAAAAGTGACAATATACTTTTCATTGCCTAAAGATGGAGTTGCATGAAAATCACATAAATCACTATGTATCAATTCAAGTTTTACAGAATTCCTTGTAACACTTTTAAAAGGTTTCCTAGTGATTTTTGTTAACATGCAAGTATTACACCTTTCCGTATTATTATCAATAACAGGAATCAAACCATCTTTGGACATTTCAAGCATTCTTTTATAGTGCACATGTCCTAACCGAGCATGCCATAATGAGGAATTAACAACAAAAGAGGAAGTCATATAAACAGAACTAGAGTTAACAGGAATTTTATTTAAATTCAACATAAACATCCCATTGTTATAATAACCAAATCCTACAAATACACCAGACTTCGATAAGATATACTTATCGGATTCATACACTTGTTTATATCCACATTTGTTCAAGACAGGACCAGAAATTAAATTCTTACGAAGTTTAGGTACATATAAAACATTAAACAAAGAAACAGTTTTTCCTGAACTGAATTCCAACACCACGCTTCCTCTTCCTTGAATAGGAGCGGAATGGTCATCACCCATGTAAAGGACAGATCCGTCTTCCATTGGTTCGTATGACTTAAACCAACAACGATCCTTACAAACATGAGTTGTGGCACCGGAATCAATCCACCACGCAATAGCATCATCCTGCACATAAAATGCCTCAAAAATTAGTGAAACAGAATTTTTAATAAATCTGTTCCAACTATGTATTAAAATCTGACCTTGGTTTTGAGAATGGTCCTTAGACCCCTTTCCCGAACCACTTGTGCTTGCGCCTTTCTTGTTGTTTCCAACACGACAATCCTTCTTAAAGTGACCAGTTTTGCCACACTTCCAACATGCCAATTTAGGCTTCTTGTTGGGACCAGAACCATTGTCATTGAAACTACGTTTCTTTCCTTTGTTTTTATTGTTTCCACCCTCATCAATCATATTGACCGAGGGTCCAGCAACTTCCTTTCCTTTGCCTTTGTCATCCTCTTGCGCCCTAAGAGATTCCTCTATGCGCAAGTGACTACCAAGTTGAACCAAAGACAGATCGTCTTTACCATGTTTCAAAGTGTGTTTGAAATCCTTCCAGGAGGGAGGCAACTGATCAATCACACTTGAAACCGATATTGACTCATCCATCTTCAACCCGTGTTGTGTATATTGTCCAAGGATTCTAAGGAGTTCATTGAACTGTTCCATGACAGGTCTAGAATCGACCATCTTGTAATTATTAAAATTACTCACAAGGAACTTCTTACTAGAAGCATCCTCTGCCATGTACTTGGATTCAAGAGAATCCCATAACTCTTTTGCAGATTCCTCATTTTGATAGATGTCAAAGAGAGAATCAGACATACCATTTAATATGTGTCCTCTGCAGATGTAGTCGTCGTTTTCCCACTTTGATCTACGTCTGATTGCCTCCAAGTTGTCATCTTCAAGCAATTCCGGAATAGGGGTAGAAAGAACATACACCACCTTTAATGTTGTTAAAAGGAAGTGCATCTTCTTCTGCCAACGCCGAAAATCTTGTCCTTCAAATTTTTCTAGCTTTCCAAACTTGTTCGTCATCTCCTTCAAAGTACTTCCACCCGCCATGAGTATCACCAAATACTTTATTCGTTTGTAGGGGAAATATAGGGTTTTGATCTTGATACAGAGGCCGGATATGTGATTGAATCGTGTATAATCCACTTTCCGAATAAATTATTTCGACCCTTAATGCCTGGGTTACACAAAATCTGTATTGGGATAAGACAATCACGCAATTTGTTTTCTAGGCAAAGAGAACAAATCAAAACTTGAGAATTGTGTTGCTTTTGTTATTGTTGTATTACTTGTGTTTTTCATGTATGTACAACTGAGATCAATCCCTGTATATATACAGATGGAGAGGTATTAGTTAAAGGGTACAATCAAAAGACATGACTTTAGCCAAGCGATGTGTCTTTTCATTTTGAGCGCTTTGTTCGGGAAGCGCTCGGCCGAGTCAAGGGACTTGCTCGGCCGAGCAAAGATGTCCCATGACAATTTGCCCAGCTGCACGGCCGTGTCATTTGAACTGCACGACCGTGTTGTTCATACTGCTCGGCCGAGCAAGGCATTGCCTCGGCCGAGCATGGCTGTCCAGAAACTTGGACAATCTGCCATGCTTTGCTCGGCCGAGTCAAGGACTCTGCTCGACCGAGCACATCAGCAAAATGTGCTACCCTTTAACTTTTACTTCTTTATCGAGGTTGACTTCGTTTTAGCTCAAACGAGTGTGTACTCCACACTTTCCCTTACTCGTATCTGAGTCTACTACGAATCACATTGATCTCTTAGTAAATCACCATTACATTAAAATAAGTTGAGTGATACTAAAATCACCAACAAAAAGTGTCCAGCATGGCCCGCGCCTCTACGACCGACAGAGTCTACTCCTGATTCTCCTCCTCATCAATGCTCCGATTGGGGTGGCTCCACCTCCTGATATCCGGGAACAGAGGGTTTGGACTGTCTAGCTCAAACTTTTACAGCTCGAAGACAACGTAGCCCCATATCTGTAAAAGAAAACAGAACAGATTTAGTATGAAATACAGACAAAGTATATAAAGGACAGAAGCAGAATCAAGAACATACCTCCCAAGCATAAGAATACCCCGACAGGGTATCCTTGGTGTGCCTACACGCCTCGTCCATGGCGTGATAACAGAAGGCCAGCCCTGCTGAGCCCCAATCATAAGCACTCACCTCATCCAAATTCACCAACAAACCCAAAAGAGAAAGACGGGCCGTAGAAGAGTGGTTCGCAAAGATGGTCTCAGAAAGAATGTACCAGAGGGCACCTCGCACCAATCGATCAGTGTTCACATTTGGCTTAAGAGCATAATCCTCAATTTACCACGGAGAGGGGATAGCTCAGCAGCAAATCCCTTAACCTTGTTAGGGACGAAATCGATCAACTGTCTCCACATAGTAGGGCCCGCAGGCTTATAACCCGCAGTCTTCGGAAGGGGCTCGCCGACGAACTCTAGCCCCGTGATAGCAAGGAAGTCCGTCGGAGTCATAGTGGCTTCCCCGAAGCGCAAATGCATAGTGTGGGTAGTATCCCACCACCTTTCCCTGATCGCCTGAAGGACTTGGGGAATCTGTCTCATCCCCTGAAGGTTATCAACAAAAGTCAGAAGCCCCGTTTGGGCCATCCTATCTCGAACCCCTTCAAGGTCCTTGATCTTGTCCCATAAGGCTCTAGCCAGTTTTGGGCTCCCACGGCAATTTTTCGTCGGCCTATACGACTGCAAAATAAAGGAAAAGCAAAAAGAACAATGTTAGAAATCATTCCATGTCAGAAATTCAAAGGAATATAAGAAAATTCTTATTGAGGCATTTCATCGAACACTTGGCGTGCACACAAGAAAAGCTTGACCAAAGATGCAATTGATGACCCGAATCAACCCCTCCTACAATCCATGATATGTAGGGGACTCATACGCACACAATGCGACAACAAACATCCAACAAATTCAACAGAAAACGAAGCATGCAAGATAGAACCAAGTTCTAGACAAAAAGCAAAGAAAAATGGCCATTGATGAAATTGGGATTCAAGAAGCATGAATTCGAATGCAATGCAATATAAGAAACGGGAATTGAGAGAGAAGCTCTTACCAAACCCTCCCGAACAGCGGTGGAGATATGCACGTCTCTATCGAAGGTGAGATCGTCGTGAGGATAATCTTTCCCAAACAAGTAACTCCCCAAAATCGGATTCTTTCTCTCTTGAGCCATTGATTGTGGAGAGAGGAAGGATTGAGAGTTGTTTGGAGGGAGAATCAACAAGCAATTCACGAAAGTTTGCAGAGAAAATTGCCTTGGCTCGAGCTAGGGAGGGAATTTGAAAAGAATGTTTCAAATTAAAACAGCAGCTGCTGTTATATATTGCCTCGACAGTGGATATCCTGCACGGTATATCTTATCTCGCGCGAGATATGCCTTCTGGAAATTGACAAAATTGTCCTCGACAATAAGCGTCTACGCAATGTCAAAATTCAAAATTTTGACACATTAACCCTTGGAAATGATACACTAGCAAGGAAACATGGAAAAATCGGCACCGCAAGTCACGGAACGAGCCAAACGTGACATACAAACGATCGCCCGGTACGGCACCAGTCGCCCGAAAACCAAGTGATCCAAAAATCAACTCAGTCCACATGATTCAGAGCCCAGAAAGGTGAATCATCAAAAGGAAAGCTCGGTCCAACACCCAGACAGGTGGATCGTCATCACAAAAGCTCGGTCCAACGTCCAGACAGGTGAATCGTCATCACAAAAGCCCGGTCCAACGCCCAGATAGGTGGATCGTCGACATACTAGCCTGGTGCAACGCCCAGACAGGTGGATCGTCATCACAAAAGCCCGATCCAATGCCTAGACAGGTGAATCGTCATCACAAAAACCCGATCCAATGCCTAGACATGTGGATCGTCAAATTAAAAGCCCGATTCAACGCCCAAACAGGTGAATCGTCATCCTCAACAACAAAAAGCCCGATTCGGAACCCAGACAGGCGAATCGTCACAAAAACCGACAGGACTCAAAGGACCGAACAGGTGAGCCTTTGTTTTCTAACACATTTCCTCACAGGTTCGGAGCCCAGACAGGCGAATCTTCAGACAGGCAGGTATATTAAGAATTGGGTCTTGATTTGATTCCTCAGTATGAATTTACCTTTTCAAAACAAAATCTCCTCGATTTTCAAAATGATTTTCAAAATACCTAAAGCGGCCTTTTCGTGTTTTGGAGTCGAACTACGTTATGGTCTGATTCTCCGATAGAGATACTGTAAGTACCCAAATCTGGCTCATGCCTTCCGGTTAATTTTCCCGACAATTTCGGTAAGTTTTCCGGTAATTCCCCAGACCTTCCCAGCGTTCCGGAAACATTTCGGAACTGTTTTTTATTAAATAAGGGCTGAAGAGGATCCTTCCTAATTAAGAAACACGTTTTTCTTAATTAGGAAGGAGGGTTCTAGAATTTGCCACCTTGCATGATTCTAGAATGCTGAGTCATTCAGGATAAGCCAGCACGGCTGCATTAGCTCGCTGCTCTTAGCCGCACGGCTTCATTCACCTTATCCAGATTACCTATAAATAGAGGCCTCCTCTACCCATTACAACACACACAATAGAGGCACAAAATACACAATACACTTATAAACACTCCCAAGACGTGAAGAATATTGGTGCAAGCTCAAGAAGGTGAAGAAGGAAGGCCAAGAAGCTACCTCCCTCCTCCTTGAAGACCCAAGACCAACCTCTCCTCCTAGCTCCGTTCGAAGAAGCAAAGGAAGCAATTGGTAACCTCGCACGCCCTAACCTTGCTTTTAATTGATATACTTGCTCATTGCATTCATATATCTTGCTTGGGACTTGGCATTTATTCATAAAGATCACATCTTTATCACCCCTTTCCCTTTTGCATGCATTAAGACCTCATTTGTCATAAAAATGTAGTCTTTTTCATAAAGGTGCATCCTTTGCACCTAAAACCCCCATTTTCAAATAAAAATGTCATTTTTATGCATCATTTGCACATAAAAATCCAATCTTTTCAATAAAAATGCATCCTTTGCACCTAAAACCCCCATTTTCAAATAAAAATGTCATTTTTATGCATCATTTGCACATAAAAATCCAATCTTTTCAATAAAAATGCATCATTTGCATTCAAAAACCTTTTCCAATGCATCATTTGCATAAAAATCCTATCTTTACGCATCACTTGCATAAAGATCATTTCTTTCAATCAAAAAGCATCATTTGCTAAAACCAAAAATGTCATCTTTTCATTAAAGAGTCATTTTTCATCATGCATTTCCCTTTCCCCAACCTTGAACGGACCGGTGTAAAAGATCCTATCTTTACATCGTTCCTTCCATTAAAGGTTCACGATTTCTTTGGAAAGGGATAACCTTGAACCCTATATCTCCGATTATCGCTTAAGAAAGAGTATGAAGCCTCTATACGAGCTCGACCGTCTTAAAGCGTAGGATTGATGGGCTAAGGACCCTCCTTTTCTAAAGAACCTCATCTTTGACCAAAAGAGAGTCATTCTCTCGATCACGCAAGTCTCGAGGGTCCCGAGGTTAAAATGCGATGATCACAAGTCATAAGATGAGGACGGGATCATAATCCCAAATACATAAAATTCCAAGGAATCCCGAGCGACAACCAACAAATGGTTTGTATGTCCGGAAGACAACTTGGGACATTCCCCCCCCCCTCTTTCTCAAACACATGCACACAAGAAAGCACGCAAGCAAGCACGATTACTGAAATCTTGGGAGACTTGCTCCGGCAAGGCACTTTGGGTGAACGCCAAACGTTCTTCCCAAGGGGTAACTTAACCTCCGAACCCAAGTAAAAACCTTTTTTTCAAAGTTTTGAGGTAATCAAAATGGCGTGGCGACTCCGTTTTTCAAATAACTCGGATGTCTTCAAACTCGCGTGAATCCACAAAATTTGGGCACACATTCACGCTTTGGCGACTCTGGGAAAACCCAAAGGAGAAAAGCTTTATTTTCAAAACAAAAATCGATACTCGGTATATAGGTGGAAACCACTTACCCTTCCCCGTACACTCCCGATGTGGGAGTTGGGATAACCGGTGGTTTAACAATCCCACGTACCGCATCCCTTTTCGAAAAAAAATTTTGAAAAAAAATAAATAAAAGAAAGCTTTTCCCTTTGAGCGGGTTAGACTCCCGTCGCCGATTTCATTAATCGTGCTTGCTTTCTTTACCTTGCATTGCATCATTTGCATCTTGGAATCTGTGCATACTTTGAAACGGGAAACAACCCGAAAAATAGCAAAAGGAGTGGAACCTGGAAAATTGATCCATGCAGTCGTACGGCTCAATCCTCATTGGATTCCGACCGGGCGACCTCAGTGGCAATTCCACCAGGAAAAATCATGGTTAATCTGGCAGCCCTAGCAGCTTGGGGCTACTCGGCTCCATGATCGATCGGGGCTCCTGTAAAATTTACGTGCTTATGTGTTGCATTCTCCCCGTCCCGAAAATCATTCCTTTAAAACACATTTCTGAAAATCTCTGTTTTAACTCAAAAAAGGAACATTTTTAGGAGACCGCACACTACGCGCACCTGATATATCCTGTACACTTTGCACGCACGTCCTTCAAACCCGAGGGTGGTTCCAGCTGCAGTCACGGACAGCCTTACGATGCTCCCGGGCGCGCACGGAATCATCCCAACCTCCCCATGGCAGCCAGTGTCGACCAATGCACAGTCCGTGTCACACGTTTCAAAAACCGTGACTTTTGGTTGGTTTTTGGTCTAGTCCGTGTCATATAGCCCAGTTGCATACCCTCGTAAAGGTCAAGCCTTAGTTCATAACGGAAGAAGAACTCTGCCAAAATTCCGACAAGGAAAAATTGGCGAGATCTCAACTCCGACATTGACTATTGACCTTGACCTGCACGAAATGCGTAAGAGTCAAGACCGAGTCTTTGCCAACAAGATCTTTCGCTCAAGCGAAGCTCTGCCAAAATTCCGACAAGGAAAAATTGGCAAGATCTTGACCCGACATTGACTTCGATTCTAACTCACGCCCGGCGTATGCAACGAAGTTCAATGTGACACTGTGTCATCCGACTTTTGCCGCCCGACCCATGCCTATTATCTTCTCGGACATTACCGAAAGTCAAAACGTCATTCGCTCAAGCGAAATTACGCCAAAGATCTATCAAGGCGAGAGACGAGACTTTCCCGGTATTGCCTTGACTATAATCCGCATCGCTCGCGCGTTAAAAGTTCTTATGACCCGCTAGACCCGATAGGAGCGTTCTTTACTCTCGGTCGGTGGGATCCGCGTGCCCTATAGGACTCTCGCCCGGGGCTGTCCACCCTGGGAGGTCGAAATACAGGTGGAATACGAGGGGCTTATAGACGTAGTGACGGAACCCACTGATCCAGGATCTAGAGTAGTTGTGAAAAAAGAAGGGCAGAACCCCCTTTTCCAACCAAATAGAAATAAATAAAAGACATTGTTTTAAGTGAACTTGAACAATTAATGTAATCATAATTGCATGTTCCTATCTCTGAAATCCCTAATCGAGACCTCCTTGGTCCGATTTCCGATTTTCTATTCCGACCTTTCATGGTCAAACCCCTAATCGAGACCTCCTCGGTCCGATTTCCTATTTGCCTATCTCGACCTTTCATGGTCAAACCCCTAATCGAGACCTCCTCGGTCCGATTTCCTATTTTCCTGTCTCGACCTTTCATGGTCAAACCCCTAATCGAGACCTCCTCGGTCTGATTTCCTATTTTCCTGTCTCGACCTTTCATGATCAAATCCCTAATCGAGACATCCTCGGTCCGATTTCCTATTTTTCCTGTCTTGACCTTTCATGGTCAAATCCCTAATCGAAACCTCCTCGGTCCGATCTCCTATCTTCCCCTCTCAACCTTTCGCGGTCAAATCCTTAATCGAGACCTCCTCGGTCCGATCTCCAAATTTCAATCTTGACCTTTCAAGGTCTCATCTTTTCCGATCAATTAGGATTAGGAGAAAATGTGTTTTGAGTAAAAACTTAAGCGATAAGTGCATGTTACTTGAGCCTTTAGCCTAAACACTTACCTCCAAGTCTAAATCTTACCTACCTTACCTATCCCCGAGCCTAAACCTTGCCTGTCCCTTTCCCGCAGCGAGAAAGAAGTGGGCTAGAATACTGGGTCAGCGGCTTTTCAGAAAACCTTAGGTTCGGACAGCTTCATCGCCGTAGAGTCGAATGGCAGATTTGACCGAAAAACAAATGAGGGTGCAGGGAATCGATGGTTAGGAAGGAAGAGTTAGTCCCGGATTTGGAAAGCGCCCATAAGGTTCATCAGAACAGCAAGCCATGCTCATTGACGCACTCCGTCGTCATGGAGTTCAGGTCACAGCTTGAGTCGAACGGTTCTCTCGGTGGTAGTCGAAGATGAGACTTTGGAAACAGTGATTTCAGTCCCTTCATCCTATGACCAAGACCCCCCTGCCTATAACTAATACCTTCCTCCATCCACATACGATCCCTTGCCAAGGACCACTCCTCCTCAGTCCTTTCCAACATCCCAGCTCATCAGGGCCCCATTGCCCTCAGCTCCTCAGAACGGATTGGGCTTCACCTCACCAGTTCCTCAGTTTCAGCAATACACTGCCGGTTACGCTCCGGCTTCGCATAATCAATTTGAGTTATGTGGCTATGTTCGAAGCCCCTACACCCACCTGAGTGCGATCATGAGTTGCCAAAGGATGATTCAAGTCTCCAGCTGTCACCTACCGGGCTTAATGAATTCAGCCGTCAGTTTGCTACTATGTTTCCCTCCGCCGATAAAAGTCCTGTTGCGATTTCCAATAACTCGAGAGTCCCCGTTGACCCCCATGTGGCAATATTGATGGAACAAGTGAAACAAATGCAAGAGAAGTTTGACTTCATGATGAGTATCAATACTCCCTTGACCCCAGACGTCGAACCAAGCAAGGAAATGACTCCACCAAGCATGACCCAATGCCACCAAAGACCAAACAAAGAACCGTACCCATGTCGCACCCGGTTCCTCACAAAGGAAAGAGTGTCGTAGCCTCCTTCAGCCAAATCCAACAATGGAACCAACTGGACAATGGAACTCCGAGTCTTGAGAACAACAATGTCTCCCGAAAACTCCGCAATACGGATATGCCTTTAAGCAAGATTCTGGAAGAGCTGATGAAAGAAAAGCTGATAAAGCCACTGGAGAATTGGAAGCCCAGGAACCCCAGTATTCGGTTGGATGAGTCCAAGCACTGTCTTTTCCATCAATACCCTGGGCACAACACTGATGATTGCACCTATTTGAGGCATGAGATCCAGAAGTTGATAGAAAATGGGAAGCTCGAGAACCTCCATGGGCCAAAAACAGAAAGCTATGGTAAGAGGTCGATTCAGGATGTACAAGGTCAGAAACGTCAGCCTGATGATTTTGGGATGCCCATGAGCAAAGTTTTCGATGATTTGGTGAAACGAGGCCTTCTCACACCTCTCGAGAATTATAAGCCAAGAAACCCCAGTAGAGTTGACAGGACCAAGTTCTGCGAGTACCACAAGCATTTTGGGCATGTGATGCACAAGTGTGTGGATTCAAGAAAGAAATTCAGTGGGCCGATCTACGAAGGAAAGCTCAAGTTACCCGGGCACCAGCGAAGAGTAGCTAGACTAGGGTCTACTTATCCTTAAGCAAGATTAAAAAAAAAGAAAAATAGTCTCTCAGTCAACCTTCGTAGGTTCTAGTACTTTTCTCTTTCAAATCAAGTCCTCCATGGACATTGTAATTAATCTTCAATTTTCTATAAAAGAGTCTTCTTCTTTTCTTGCTAGACTTAAGACATTATTTGCACACCTACATTACATTTAATGAAATGGTTTTATTTTATATGATCATTTGCATTGCTCAACAAATAATCTCTTGAAATAATTCACGTTCCGATTAATCAGTGTGAGAAAGTCAACTAATGCCATCAAGCCATACACTTTCCTTACCCCACAAAAGACCTCCATCAAGCCATACACTTTCCCAATCATGCCCCCACCTTCATCTTGACCAAGTCAACGACGGCGGCAACATCAAGGGACAACAAAAGGCCACTCAGCTTCGAAAGATTGACCCCGTGTCGACAACGACATAGGAGCTTGACTCAGACCTCAAGGGTATCAAGAATGTTCAAGCAGGGGCTCGCCTTGGCCCTCAGGTGCTTCAAAAAAAAAAAAAATGTAGTGCAAAAAGAGTAATACCCAGCTAGGCTGAAAATCCCAAAAAAAAGGGCAGTCTAGGCAAAAAACAGGGTTGCACATAAAAAAAAAAAGAAGGAAAAAATCTTAGTGCAAAAAGAGTAATGCCCAGCTAGGCTGAAAATCCCAAAAAAAGGGCGGTCTAGGCAAAAAACAGGGTTGCACATAAAAATAAAAGAAAAAAAATGAGGCCAAGGACCCAGCACCGCCCATCAAAAGCTTGACGGACAGGCAAAATCAAAGCTCGAAGAACAAAAGTTGTCGATAACAATGGGGCGGCCGAAGCAAAGACAGAAGCATTTAAGCACGTGCAAATCCTTTCTTCCCCAATGAAAGAGGAAGCAATCAGAAGCAGTCGTCCAAAAATGACTTGGTCAAGGAATCATCCCGAGGCCCAAGCCTCACCATCCAATCTTTTCATCCGAGCCTTTTCACTAAAGGAACCACAAATCCCAAAGCCCAAACACAGTCCGGCCAAGGCCGAACTACGGCGACCTGAGCTCCTCACAATGAGGGGAACGTAGGCAACCAGAGATGGTCCTGGCCATAAACATATCCAAATTCCCGAAAACCCGGTCTCATCAAATGACCTCTCCCATAGACACGTCGATTCCGTAAAACCCGGTCTCATCAATGACCTCTCTATACACAAACCTTTCTTTCACACCAACCAACCTTGATCCGTGACACTGGTTGACTTTCTCCTCATGATTAATCAGAATGTTTGTTCATATCGAGATTAGTGGTTGAATAACCCGAACATCAATAAAGGGTTTTAAGCAATCTTGTGATCATTGTAAATAAAACAAGTTTTCAGATGTCTTGACAAGTCTTCCTTTTCTACATCTTAGGAAAAATAGTGCTAAACATCGATTTTCCGTCACAGGGGCTTCCATACACTTTTACAAACCCTTCTACGCTTATACTCTCTCAAAAGAGTCAAACCTAGCGAGTTCCGTGCCTACGTCGAAATAAGGCCATCAAAATAACACAAAATCGGGATCTATTCCCATCTTTCGAAAAATATGCCCCTGCATGTATAAATTTCTAAGAATCTTTTCTTTCACATCTTCTTAAGGTTGACTGATTGACTAAAAAAAAAAAAAAGGATAGGTTTTCCCTTTTCTGCTACAATTCGCATTAGGGCTGCCTCGAAACTCTTCAAGGTTGGGACTTTGTCCAAGCATTCCTTTAAACTGGGGCTTCTTTAGCCATTTTCGGGGTTCGCATCGGTTTCTTCACTAGGTCCCTAGATGAATTCAGTTTTGTTCAGATCAACCTCAGGATCACTTCCGCAGTACCAATCATATTGGGATTTTCGCTAGGTCATCAGATTGGGGCTTCATTAAGTCACTTCTTCAAAACCTAAGACCTCGCCTGCTCATTTCATCCAACCGGAGCTTTGCCAGTGAAAGGATCTTTCATGGGGCTTTGCAGAGAGTTCTTCCTCAGACCGGGGCTCTGATAAGTTGTATCCATCCCTAGAAGAGAGGTTTGGTCACTATGACATCTGCTTTAGTCTTTGGTTATAAAAGCCTCGTCGCATCGCCTTCAAGCGCCGTAGTCCGAGAAAGGAACATTCATCGAGACCCGAGTTTTAAAACCTGGCCTCGGCCCAAGAGGGAATCTTAGTCCACGTTGACAACAATGCCAGTTCACCCGCACCCAAGGGATACAACCCCTCCTGCTTGAAACCCGTCTTAAACACATTCCATATGTACATCCAGACCCGGCCTCTACCATGTTTCCAAGAAAAATCACCCCTAGGCTCAAGTAACGTGCCAATTGCTAATGATAACATTTTCTCCCAAAAGCGCCTTCGTTACTTCCGTTATAACAAGATAACGCCAGCGACAGCTTCCTAATTGTCAAAAATCCAACTTTGGCTACCTCTATCACGTATTGAAAAGTATGCTCAAGTTTTCCAGCTTATAGCTACCTTTATCTACTCGATAGTGACGTAAGCTTCAGCTTCCTCAGGTGACAACCTCCATTAATTGTCAAAACCTCAAGAATCCTAGACATCGTTCCTAATTGTCTAGATGAAGTTTGAACTACGATCAAGGCTTGATTCCTCCGGATACGTAGGTAGCCTTTCATAAAGGTCCAGCCATCCGACCATATTGGTCACCCTTTTCATTCACCATTCCTCAATGGTGCGTAAGCTTTTCACAAAAGTATAGCTATATGACCACATTGGTCACCCCCCTTTATTTGGCACATTCCCGGTAGGATCGGCCGTTTGACCTCCTAGGTCACCCTTTGTTTCCATCCTTATAGTAAGGGACCGGTATCTCTTCGCCATGCCCCAAGAATCGGGCATGTGACCTCTTTGGTCACCCAATTCCAACCCGTATCGGCAATTCCAGTCCAATTCCAAAGGTTCTGTAAAGTACAATTCAGGCTACCTATGTCACGCGACAAACCTAGCCACTTGGAATACTGAGTCGTGCGACATACTTAGCCCATGTGGCTGGATTTTACAATTTTGCTCCTGAAGGCTCAATTTTACAATTTCGTCCCCATAGGCCTGTTTTTACCCTTTGTGCCCTGGCATTTTCAATCATTTTCAATCAAATTTTCCCTCCGGGCCCCGAGGCTTATTTTACAAATTTACCCCGTGGCTCATTTTATTTGCCTTTGGCATTTTTAATTCACTTCTTTTACAAAATTATCGGGTACGTCCCACTTCTTTTACAAAAAAATTATCGGGTACACCCCACTTTCTTTACAAAAATCATTGAGTCCTTCTTACTTCTTTACAAAATGCATTCTCTCTCGCGATCTCCGTCATTCCAAGGTGGAAGAATGACATTTCGCTCTATCTTTCGATCTCCGTTATTCCAAGGTGGAAGAATAACATTTCGATCTCTCTCGCGATCTCCGTCATTCCAAGGTGGAAGAATGACATTTCGCTCTATCTTTCGATCTCCGTTATTCCAAGGTGGAAGAATAACAATTTCGATCTCTCTCGCGATCTCCGTCATTCCAAGGTGGAAGAATGACATTTCGCTCTATCTTTCGATCTCCGTTATTCCAAGGTGGAAGAATAACATTTCGATCTCTCTCGCGATCTCCGTCATTCCAAGGTGGAAGAATGACATTTCGCTCTATCTTTCGATCTCCGTTATTCCAAGGTGGAAGAATAACATTTCGATCTCTCTCGCGATCTCCGTCATTCCAAGGTGGAAGAATGACATTTCGCTCTATCTTTCGATCTCCGTTATTCCAAGGTGGAAGAATAACATTTCGATCTCTCTCGCGATCTCCGTCATTCCAAGGTGGAAGAATGACATTTCGCTCTATCTTTCGATCTCCGTTATTCCAAGGTGGAAGAATAACATTTCGATCTCTCTCGCGATCTCCGTCATTCCAAGGTGGAAGAATGACATTTCGCTCTATCTTTCGATCTCCGTTATTCCAAGGTGGAAGAATAACATTTCGATCTCTCTCGCGATCTCCGTCATTCCAAGGTGGAAGAATGACATTTCGCTCTATCTTTCGATCTCCGTTATTCCAAGGTGGAAGAATAACATTTCGATCTCTCTCGCGATCTCCGTCATTCCAAGGTGGAAGAATGACATTTCGCTCTATCTTTCGATCTCCGTTATTCCAAAGGTGGAAGAATAACATTTCGATCTCTCTCGCGATCTCCGTCATTCCAAGGTGGAAGAATGACATTTCGCTCTATCTTTCGATCTCCGTTATTCCAAGGTGGAAGAATAACATTTCGATCTCTCTCGCGATCTCCGTCATTCCAAGGTGGAAGAATGACATTTCACTCTATCTTTCGATCTCCGTTATTCCAAGGTGGAAGAATAACATTTCGATCTCTCTCACGATCTCCGTCATTCCAAGGTGGAAGAATGACATTTCGCTCTATCTTTCGATCTCCGTTATTCCAAGGTGGAAGAATAACATTTCGATCTCTCTCGCGATCTCCGTCATTCCAAGGTGGAAGAATGACATTTCGCTCTATCTTTCGATCTCCGTTATTCCAAGGTGGAAGAATAACATTTCGATCTCTCTCGATCTCCGTCATTCCAAGGTGGAAGAATGACATTTCGCTCTATCTTTCGATCTCCGTTATTCCAAGGTGGAAGAATAACATTTCGATCTCTCTCGCGATCTCCGTCATTCCAAGGTGGAAGAATGACATTTCGCTCTATCTTTCGATCTCCGTTATTCCAAGGTGGAAGAATAACATTTCGATCTCTCTCGCGATCTCCGTCATTCCAAGGTGGAAGAATGACATTTCGCTCTATCTTTCGATCTCCGTTATTCCAAGGTGGAAGAATAACATTTCGATCTCTCTCGCGATCTCCGTCATTCCAAGGTGGAAGAATGACATTTCGCTCTATCTTTCGATCTCCGTTATTCCAAGGTGGAAGAATAACATTTCGATCTCTCTCGCGATCTCCGTCATTCCAAGGTGGAAGAATGACATTTCGCTCTATCTTTCGATCTCCGTTACTCCAAGTTGAAGGAATAACATTTCGATCTCTCTCGCGATCTCCGTCATTCCAAGGTGGAAGAATGACATTTCGCTCTTTCTTTCGATCTCCGTTATTCCAAGTTGAAGGAATAACATTTCGATCTCTCTCGCGATCTCCGTCATTCCAAGGTGGAAGAATGACATTTCGCTCTCTCTTTCGATCTCCGTCATTCCAAGGTGGAAGAATGACATTTCGATCTCTCTCGCGATCTCCGTCATTCCAAGGTGGAAGAATGACATTTCGCTCTCTCTTTCGATCTCCGTCATTCCAAGGTGAAAGAATGACATTTCGATCTCTCTCGCGATCTCCGTTATTCCAAGTTGAAGGAATAACATTTCGCTCTCTCTCTTTCGATCTCCGTCATTCCAAGGTGAATGACATTTCGCTCTCTCTTTCGATTTCCGTTATTCCAAGTTGGAAGAATAACATTTCGATTCAGTCAAAGCTTGAACTACGATCAAGGCTTGATTCCTCCGGAATACGTAGGTAGCCTTTTATAAAAGGTCCAGCCATCCGACCACTTCGGTCATCCTGTTCCTTCGTCGCTCCTCAGTGATAAAGTAATCCCTCATAGAGACCACCTTGGTCACTTCTAGCATATCCCCAGTAGGATCAATTGCTTGACCTCCTAGGTCATTTTCTATTTTCCCCAAAGAAGAGACCAGCTTTTCTCTTCTCCCTTCCTCGCCGGATCTTATTCCGAACTACGGCTGGCTTGATTCCTCCGGGATACGTAGGTAGCCTTCCAAAAGGTTCGGCCACTCGACCGTCTCGGTCATCTAATCCGTCTCGGCATTCGCCGTATCGGATCCTTTTCTATCGACAACCCCACTCGCCTTGCAAGTGACGTTGCCGAGGGGCTTCTGTAAGTACCCAAATCTGGCTCATGCCTTAGGTTAATTTTCCCGACAATTTCGGTAAGTTTTCCGGTAATTCCCAGACCTTCCCAGCCCGAAACATTCCGGAACTGTTTTTTATTAAATAAGGGCTGAAGAGGATCCTTCCTAATTAAGAAACACGTTTTTCTTAATTAGGAAGGAGGGTTCTAGAATTTGCCACCTTGCATGGTTCTAGAATGTTGAGTCATTCAGGATAAGCCCGCACGGCTGCATTAGCTCGCTGCTCTTAGCCGCACGGCTTCATTCACCTTATCCAGATTACCTATAAATAGAGGCCTCCTCTACCCATTACAACCACAATAGAGGCACAAAATACACAATACACTTATAAACACTCCCAAGACGTGAAGAATATTGGTGCAAGCTCAAGAAGGTGAAGAAGGAAGGCCAAGAAGCTACCTCCCTCCTCCTTGAAGACCCAAGACCAACCTCTCCTCCTAGCTCCGTTCGAAGAAGCAAAGGAAGCAATTGGTAACCTCGCACGCCCTAACCTTGCTTTTAATTGATATACTTGCTCATTGCATTCATATATCTTGCTTGGGACTTGGCATTTATTCATAAAGATCACATCTTTATCACCCCCTTTCCCTTTTGCATGCATTAAGACCTCATTTGTCATAAAAATGTAGTCTTTTTCATAAAGGTGCATCCTTTGCACCTAAAACCCCCATTTTCAAATAAAAATGTCATTTTTATGCATCATTTGCACATAAAAATCCAATCTTTTCAATAAAAATGCATCCTTTGCACCTAAAACCCCCATTTTCAAATAAAAATGTCATTTTTATGCATCATTTGCACATAAAAATCCAATCTTTTCAATAAAAATGCATCCTTTGCATTCAAAAACCTTTTCCAATGCATCATTTGCATAAAAATCCTATCTTTACGCATCACTTGCATAAAGATCATTTCTTTCAATCAAAAAGCATCATTTGCTAAAACCAAAAATGTCATCTTTTCATTAAAGAGTCATTTTTCATCATGCATTTCCCCTTTCCCCCAACCTTGGAACGGACCGGTGTAAAAGATCCTATCTTTACATCGTTCCTTCCATTAAAGGTTCACGATTTCTTTGGAAAGGGATAACCTTGAACCCTATATCTCCGATTATCGCTTAAGAAAGAGTATGAAGCCTCTATACGAGCTCGACCGTCTTAAAGCGTAGGATTGATGGGCTAAGGACCCTCCTTTTCTAAAGAACCTCATCTTTGACCAAAAGAGAGTCATTCTCTCGATCACGCAAGTCCCGAGGGTCCCGAGGTTAAAATGCGATGATCACAAGTCATAAGATGAGGACGGGATCATAATCCCAAATACATAAAATTCCAAGGAATCCCGAGCGACAACCAACAAATGGTTTGTACGTCCGGAAGACAACTTGGGACATTCCCCCCCCTCTTTCTCAAACACATGCACACAAGAAAGCACGCAAGCAAGCACGATTACTGAAATCTTGGGAGACTTGCTCCGGCAAGGCACTTTGGGTGAACGCCAAACGTTCTTCCCAAGGGGTAACTTAACCTCCGAACCCAAGTAAAAACCTTTTTTTCAAAGTTTTGAGGTAATCAAAATGGCGTGGCGACTCCGTTTTTCAAATAACTCGGATGTCTTCAAACTCGCGTGAATCCACAAAATTTGGGCACACATTCACAGATACGTAGGAAGCCGTGCGGCCCAACCATCCCGATGTTCAGAATGATGTCTTTTCTATCGTCGACATGACTTCTTTCATAAGACTTGTCGACGAGGGGCTCTGTAGACACCCCATTCTGAACACATCGGATCAAATTTATACCACTCTAAGTCTCGCTTTGAGTCAAGAAGTAGAAATCCACCATTTCGTCTTGTTTCGTTAAGTTTTGACAAACCACCGTTAGTTTGGGACTAAACTGCATACGAGATAACGGGGAAAGGACGGAACTGTCCACAGACCATAATATCTCGCGCGGAATAACGTGTCTCGCGCGAGATATTGTCATTCTGCAGCATGCAGATGACTGTTTCCTCGTCAATTTCAACCTCTTTCCGGGATAAAACTTTATCCATCCGGCCAACCAATGATTTTGGAGTTTGGAACCTTCCTAGGAGTGTTTTATCTCTCCACCTCTACCTCCCCAACACCTATAAATACTTGGTGACTTCCAAGGTTCAAAGGACCACGACGATCCCACACATTTTACTGGTTTCTCTCCCTGAAAGATTCTTGTGAAATCACCCCTAAAATCACCTCAAAGTTTGTTCGTCAACCTTGTTGATAAACAAGCATCAAGATCCGAGTCAAGGACTGAGGTGAAACTCTGTCCATGTCAAGATTCGATTCTAAACTTGAGTCGAAACTCTGTCCGAATCACCTCACGCAAGGTAACCTTTAATCCCTTTCTAATTGATTATTAGAGTGGTATAAATCCATAGAATCTAGGATCGGCCTAGAGCCTCCCTAAATCATGGGGATGGTCTCGAAGCAATCGATCCTACATTCCGTTTAACCCCGTTAAATGGATTTTTATTTATTTTATTTGAAATCCTTTTCTTTTTTGAAAATCTCTCTTTTATTTAGCAAGATCGATCTCCGGATTGGGTGGAATGGGTGCTCCATACCTTCCCATTTCATAACCTAAGCCCCAAACCCAAATCTCTTTCAAAAAATGGTTTTTCTATGTTTTCCAAATGAATAATATAGGTGGCGACTCAAAAATCCTTCACAACGCTACAGTAGGAAGAAGCAGGGGTGGCTACTATTTTATGTAGGCTCAAAGTCTTTTCAAACATGGCCCTGACATTGACCATGGCGCATAGGTCGGGATAGAAATGGTGGCTAATCAAGGCTCTCAGAGATGGTTTGAGGCAAGAGTGGAATATATACATTTTCTCTTCCTTGGAAAGGGGATCCATTATCTCGCTCTATTTCCAGTTCCATCTTTTGTAGAATTCCCCCACCGGCTCATCATATTTTTGTTTGGTGGCCTGAAGGTCGTGGCGATTTGTTTCCCACTCGAGGTTGGCATGGTATTTTTCCCGAAAGATATCACTGATTTTCTCCCTGGTGGAGCAGTTTTCTGCTTTTACGTTGAGGAACCATCTCAAGGCCGTAGACTTCAGGGAGTGCTGGAAGTGATCCGCCATTTGTTAAGGGGTGGACCCTTTGGCTCTCATACCTAAGACGTAGGTATCGATGTGAGTCTTAGGGCATTCTATCCCATCAAACTTCTCCATCTCCGGCATCCTGAACTTCAGGGGGAGAGGAACCACCTTACTTGGATTCGTGGCCATAAGCGAGTCTCTCCGAGAGTTGGCCATTTTCCCTTGCATTTCTTTTATCTGCTTGACCATCCAAGCCATATGGGGCTCATTAGGCGGAGGTAGGTTGCCATTTTCTGGGATGGAAATCGAAGATGGAGGTGGATTGGTTGACGGGATTGCCATTCGGGAATCTTACGGAGGCAGTTGAGTGTATACCAATCCGTATCCTGGATTACTGAAATTGGAGCCAAGGACGTGATTACTCGGACCATGCTGGATTGTGTTTGGGAGCTGAGGGAATGCTTCATTTGCTCCGAGAAGTAGTCTGGCGGGTGGCAGATTTGAAACGTCTGGGTATCCGCTTGGTATGTCCGTCCCTGGCAGGCATTGGGACTTCAAGTTGTAGCTTCGGGGCTCGTATGGAGGCAACATATTGAATCTCGGGGGATCGAGAGGCATTGGGATCTTAGGGAGCAGGCCCATAGGTGTGCTGGTGATATTGAGTTGGCGGAGTAGAGCCGGGAAATTGATTGTGAATTTGGAATGTCGGAGCTGCTTGACCGGTGGTTGAATGAAGCTTTGAGCGGGAGCTGCTTTACATCGTCGGGTTTTCATAGCTTGGTGGAGGAGGGACTTGCTGATAATTTTGGGGAGCCGGGGGAGCAGGCACGTCTTCATCTTCTGTGAGGACGAAGGTTCCATCTGGTTGGGGTACCGCAACCGCAACTATTCCCCGACGATGCATGGTATCCACAATCCAAGCCTGTTGCTCTTCTTGGCGCTTCTTAAGGGTTTCAAAAGCCTGCAGCACCTCCTCCATTGTTTGGAGATTTCCCAGAGGTGGAGTCCCATTCCCTTCGTTATTATCTGTCGACCCTGCCATTGGGGAATAACGGACCGTTCAGATTGCTGAATCGGAAGGGCTGACGGATCTTGTGACCTCAATGCTGAAAAAAGGGCACCCGGGGACTCTCAACCACTCTCGGTTCGCTGGAGGGGGTGAAAGGCAGGGTTTAGACTCGGGAGGTTTTTTTTGGATGAAGGGGGAAAGCTCATGCGACATGCTGTTTTCCTTTTTCCTTATTCTTTGTTTTTTTTTTTTTTGTTGTTTCAATTTACTTAAAACACGTTTTCTCAAAATCCTAAATGGTTGAAAAGATTGCTCTTATTTTTCACAACTATTCTAGATCCTGGTGTTGGGTTTTCGAGGGTCCATGCGCAGCGGAATAAGCAATAACTCGAAAAACCCCAAGCCCTAGAATCCGTTCTAGATGAATAATTAAGAAAGATGAAATAGAAATACCAACCTTGAATGCTTTTGCCTTTGATAAACTTGACCCAACTCCAGATTGAACGACCTTGTTAATCCTTGATGAACGAACGGGAATCACGAACCAAAGATCTTGACGAGCGAAGATCCTCTATGTGTATCCACGCGATGAACGAACCCTAGAACTCTTCTAGGAGGATTGCTAGATCCTATTGATTGAAACACCTTTCAATCAATGAAGAACAATGAATTTGGTAGTGTTTGATTCTCAATTCTCAATTGAAATCTCTCACTTTTAGTGTTTCTCTCAAGCCAAAACGTTCTAATGACGGCTAGGGCAACCAGGGGCAACTATTTATACGTTACAAATAAAAGCCCTTTGCGAAAACCCTAAAATTAGGTCATTTACGTATCAGTCCAGGCCCGACGGGATGACTCGTCCCCCAGGGCACGAGTCGTCCCCTTGGGACCTTCCACTGATTCTGGCGTCCCCTTGAGAGGCACGACTTGGCTTTGCTCATGGGACGAGTCGTCCCTTTGGGCACGACTCGTGCCCTAGAGCACGAGTCGTCCCTCAGGACACCCCCTCTGAATCATCCTTCCCCTTTATGGGGAATAGTTAGTTCAGACTGGGGACGAGTCGTCCCCTGAGCACAGAAAACCCATATTCTTCATTTTTGACAATTCGTTCGATGCGTGTGACCCCATAGGACCATACTATGTTGGCAATGAGTCCGATCACATCGATCCTCATAAGACATGAGCGGAATCTAGCAAGCCATCATGCCTACCCAAATAGTATAATATCAAGTTCGATTTTCCTACATAGAACATATCACAATCCCATTGTCACACGATGTTATATTGAACATGAGTCATGGTCCACGTCAACTCATATTGTTCAATGCTTTCTCGTTATCAAGTAAATTGATTTAATCGAATGACATTAATCACATTAATTCATTTGGGCATGGCCATGCACTACATCAATCTTACTTACGAGTGGCCTAGCAAACATCTCTCTTTACGAGGGACAATTTCCATCTTGACTTATCATTCTTCCCAACAAGAATCATACCATGCCAATGATAGCCCTTATTGTCATCCGGTTAAAGACAACGTTAAACTATATCAAACATGATATTCATCGAGCGGAAGACGATGATAATCTCAGGTCAAAGGATATCAATGATATGACTATATGAGATCTAATTATGACATTTGACCATGACATAGATCTCATAATGGGTCAAGTCCAGTACCTTGTTCTCTAACAAGTACCCATAAATCTAATGTGCATCTCCATGCATATAATCATCACATGATTATCCATTAGACTTCATACTAGTGCTTCATAAGTACTAGGGACACGATTATTATAATAAAACATGCAAACATATATAACAATCAAAGAAACAATCTCATATATAAATGAACAATGACATTACATAAAGGTCTATCTCTATAGGCCTAGGGCACTAACACCTACAGTCTCCCACTTGCACTAGGCCCAATCATTCATGTATCTTATACCCATGGACCTAACATGACCGTCATGTTTAGCTTGTGGTAAAGGCTTGGTGAGAGGGTCCGAGATGTTGTCATCCGTTGGTACCTTGCATATCTTGACGTCCTCCCTTTCACAGATTTCTCGAATGAGGTGGAAACGTCTCAAAATATGTTTGGATCGCTGATGTGACCTTGGTTCTTTTGCTTGGGCAATAGCACCATTATTGTCATAGAACAGCTCTATCGGGTTAGTGATACTCGGAACGACTTCTAAGTCACTAACGAACTTCTTGATCCAAACCGCCTCCTTAGCCGCATCCGATGCTGCTATGTATTCGGCTTCTGTTGTAGAATCAGCAACAGTACTTTGTTTGGAACTCTTCCAACAAACAGCACCTCCATTTAGCATAAACACAAAACCAGACTGCGATCTATAGTCATCTTTGTCAGTTTGGAAGCTTGCATCTATGTAACCCTTTACAACCAGATCATCTTCCATTCCTCCATATACCAAGAATACATCCTTAGTTCTTCTCAAGTACTTAAGGATATTCTTGACAGCTATCCAATGGTTCTCACCAGGATCAGACTGGTATCTACTCGTTGCGCTTAGAGCGTACGAGACATCGGGTCTAGTACATAACATGGCATGCATGATAGACCCAATTGCCGAAGCATATGGTATATCACTCATCCTCTTTCGCTCATCATTTGTCTTAGGACAATGAGTCTTGCTAAGAGTAATGCCATGTCCCATTGGCAAGTTCCCTCTTTTAGAATTTTCCATGCGGAATCTTCTAAGGACCTTGTCAATATATGTACTCTGACTCAAACCAATCATCCTTCTTGATCTATCTCTATAGATCTTGATACCAAGGATATAAGCCGCTTCACCCATATCTTTCATTGAGAAACATTTTCCTAACCAGGACTTTACGCCTCAAGTGTGAACATTGTTTCCAATGAGTAAGATGTCATCGACATACAATACCAGAAATAGCACTATGCTCCCACTTATCTTCTTGTATACACAAGGTTCATCTTCGTTTTTGATAAAGCCAAACTCTTTGACTGATTCATCAAAATGTATATTCCATCTCCGGGAAGCTTGCTTCAATCCATAAATGGATCTCTGCAACTTACACACTTTGTTAGAATCCTTTGGATCGATAAACCCTTCAGCCGTATCATGTATACATCCTCAAGTAGGTTTCCGTTAAGAAACGCTGTTTTTGACGTCCATTTGCCATATCTCATAGTCGTAATATGCGGCTATGGCAATTAGGATTCTAATAGACTTAAGCATTGCTACGGGCGAAAAGGTTTCATCATAGTCAACGCCATGAATCTGCCTATACCCCTTAGCAACTAGCCTAGCCTTATAAGTATGTACCTTCCCATCCATGTCGGTTTTCTTTTTGAAAACCCACTTGCAACCTATGATTTTTACACCTTCGGGTGGATCAATCAAGTTCCAAACTTGATTATCGTACATGGATTTGATTTCGGATTCCATGGCTCCTAGCCACTTGTCCGAATCAGGAGTGGACATCGCCTCTTGATAGGAAGTAGGTTCATCATTCTCAATGATTTCTACTTCATTACTTTCCGTCATGAGAAATCCATATCTCTCAGGTTCGGATCGTATCCTCTCCGATCTGCGAAGAACTTGTGTATCTTGAACCGGTTCCACAACAGCTTGTGAATTTGGTTCCGTCTCTACTACTGGCTCTATGTCATTTTCAGGTTCTTGAATTTCTTCAAGATCAATTTTACTCCCACTAGTTTCTTTAGATAGAAACTCTTTCTCTAGAAAGACACCGTTTCGAGCAACAAACACTTTGTTCTCGGATTGGTTGTAAAATTGATATCCTTTCGTTTCCTTAGGATAACCAACGAAAATACATTTATCAGATCTAGGTGCAAGTTTATGTTCAGAAACCAATTTCTTTACATAAGCCTCACATCCCCAAATCTTCATGAAAGATAAGCTAGGCTTTCTTCCATGCCACATCTCATGTGGGGTTTTAGGAGTCGATTTAGTAGGGACCTTATTAAGTGTGAAAGCGGCTGTTTCCAGTGCATGTCCCCAAAAGGAAATAGGAAGGTTCACTTGACTCATCATCAATCGAACCATATCTAATAGAGTTCGATTTCTCCTCTCGGACACACCATTCCATTGTGGTGTTCCGGGTGGAGTAAGTTCTGAAACAATTCCACAACTTTTCAGATGATCGTCAAATTCTTGGCTCAAATATTCACCACCTCGATCGGATCAAAGTGTTTTAATAGTTTTGCCAAGTTGATTTTGTACTTCACTTTGAAATATTCTAAATATCTCAAATGCTTCACTTTTGTACTTCATCAGATAGACATAGCCATATCTTGATAAGTCATCAGTGAACGTTATGAAGTACCGAAATCCTCCCCTAGCAATGCTATTCATTGGTCCACATACATCAGTATGTACGAGCGCCAACAAATCACTAGCCCTTTCACTACTCTTAGTAAAAGGTGCTTTAGTCATCTTGCCCAATAAACAAGACTCGCAAACATCATATGATTCATAATCATATGAGTCTAAATATCCATCTTTATGGAGTTTAGAGATGCGCTTCTCATTTATGTGCCCAAGACGGCAAAGCCATTTATATGTGTCATTCACATTATTTGGTTTGGATTTCTTACTAACATGATAGACATTATCAACATTATTCTCAACATCCAAGACATAAAGGCCATTAAAAGAATGAGCAACACAATAAAGCATGTCATTCAAATAAATTGAAAATTTCTTATTCGCAATAAGAAAATTGTAACCCTCATTGTCTAAACATGAAATAGAAATAATGTTTCTGCTCAAATCCGAAACATAATAACAGTTATTTAAAACTAAAATTAATCTGCTTGGTAAAGTGACTTCGTAAGTCCCTACGGCCAATGCAGCAACTCTTGCTCCATTTCCAACCCGTAGATCTACTTCACCCTCTTTGAGCAACCTTCTATTCTTTAGTCCCTGCATATTTAGGCAAATATGAGATCCACATCCGGTATCTAATACCCAAGAACTAGAGGTAGAAAGTAAAATATCTATCACATAGATACCTGAAGTCATGGCAATCTCATTGCCCTTCTTCTTCAGTCCTTCCTGATAAAGCTTGCAGTTACGCCTCCAATGCCCAGTTTCCTTGCAATGGTAGCACACCGCATCCTTTTGGGATTTGGGTTTAGGCTTCTCAGTAACGGCAACCTTTGCCTCCGATTTAGCAACTTTTGCTTTACCCTTATTTTTGAACCCCTTTCCTTTATTCACCATCAACACTTGATTGGTTTTCTTGGTAATATTGTTCTCCGCATTCTTTAGCATCCCATGCAATTCAGACAGAGATTTATTCATCCCATTCATGTTATAATTCAGAACAAACTGATTATAACTTTCAGGGAGTGAATGCAATATCATATCCGTAGCCAGCTCTAACTGGATAGGATATCCAAGCCTCTCAAGATGTTCGAGGTGACCCTTCATTTTCAACACATGAGGCCCAACAGGTTGTCCTTCAATCATCTTGCATGAATGAAGAGCCTTCATAGTGTCAAACCTTTCCGTACGTGCTTGCAACTGGAACATTTCCTTCAAATGATTTCCCAAATCATAGGCTTCCATGTGTACAAGGTCCTTCTGAAGAGCCTTACACATGGTCGCAAGCATCAGGCAACCAACATCAATAGAATCATCCACATGTTTCTTATGTTGGTCCCTTTCCGCTTTAGTTGCATTAGCAGCAGGCTCGGGTGGAATGGGTCCATCGAGAATGTACAACTTCCTTTCTTGTTTGAGAATAATTCCCAAACTGCGGATCCAATCCACATAGTTGTTGCCATTCTCCTCTAACTTGTCCTTCTCAAGGACTGATCGCAGTGACATGTTTTGATTATTGTTTACAGCCATTGATCTACAAAGATATGCAACAAGATATGAACACATATAAGTACCAATTCATTTTAGAGATTAATTAAAGTATTTCATAAATACTCCCACTAAATTATATAACCTTCTTATACAAACATGTATAATATAATTTAATAGGCTAAGACCCAACTTTAATTTAATTTCAAGTCGGCTATGGCACGACTGCTCAAAATTAAACTAAAAAGGTAGATAACATTTATCAATCATATCTATATATGACTCTTAGATCATTATGAGATTATAGACATCATATGTCACATGTTTCAATCTCATCTTATGCCTTAGGCCCAAAACCGTTTTGATAGCCTAATTGAGTTCAACCATGTTAAACGTATAGCAATCACTATTTGCTCATCTTGATCATACAAAGATAGAATCAATGTACCTCGCTGTGGCGTAGCCTACATGAAACTATCCGTGTACTCACAAGTGTTTAAACATGGATGGCATAAAACAAACTCAAATTACAAAGAAGGTTCAATTTTTCATGCTTATCAATTACATGCCAAGGTTGATTCATGAAAACTATATGAGCATAATTATAAACGTGGAATGATGCAACACAAATCATATTTGATCAGTAATTACTAGTACGTGGCATCGTATCCAAAGTTATCCCACACTTCCCAGAAGTGCCTGCGGGGAAGGTCTTGGCTTCCAGCCTATATACTAAGTAATACATCAAAATCCATATTATAGATTAATCACATTAATCACATAATTCAATTCATAATCATGGCATATCTACATATACAATTACTTCCATAAGCAAATCCCATATAAATTCATATTCTAGATCATGCACATCATGAAAATTCATATAATCACATTACACAATTATCATGATTATCTAACTAAGCATCATGAACGGGGCTCTGATACCACTGTTGGGTTTCCGAGGGTCCATGCGCAGCGGAATAAGCAATAACTCGAAAAACCCCAAGCCCTAGAATCCGTTCTAGATGAATAATTAAGAAAGATGAAATAGAAATACCAACCTTGAATGCTTTTGCCTTTGATAAACTTGACCCAACTCCAGATTGAACGACCTTGTTAATCCTTGATGAACGAACGGGAATCACGAACCAAAGATCTTGAAGAGCGAAGATCCTATATGTGTATCCACGCGATGAACGAACCCTAGAACTCTTCTAGGAGGATTGCTAGATCCTATTGATTGAAACACCTTTCAATCAATGAAGAACAATGGATTTGGTAGTGTTTGATTCTCAATTCTCAATTGAAATCTCTCACTTTTAGTGTTTCTCTCAAGCCAAAACGTTCTAATGACGGCTAGGGCAACCAGGGGCAACTATTTATACGTTACAAATAAAAGCCCTTTTCGAAAACCCTAAAATTAGGTCATTTACGTATCAGTCCAGGCCCGAAGGGACGACTCGTCCCCCAGGGCACAAGTCGTCCCCTTGGGACCTTCCACTGATTCTGGCATCCCCTTGAAAGGCACGACTTGGCTTTGCTCATGGGACGAGTCGTCCCTTTGGGCACGACTCGTGCCCTTGATCACGAGTCGTCCCTCAGGACACCCCCTCTGAATCATCCTTCCCCTTTATGGGGAATAGTTAGTTCAGACTGGGGACGAGTCGTCCCCTGAGCACAGAAAACCCATATTCTTCATTTTTGACAATTCGTTCGATGCGTGTGACCCCATAGGACCATACTATGTTGGCAATGATTCCGATCACATTGATCCTCATAAGACATGAGCGAACTCTAGCAAGCCATCATGCCTACCCAAATAGTATAATATCAAGTTCGATTTTCCTACATAGAACATATCACAATCCCATTGTCACACGATGTTATATTGAACATGAGTCATGGTCCACGTCAACTCATAATGTTCAATGCTTTCTCGTTATCAAGTAAATTGATTTAATCGAATGACATTAATCACATTAATTCATTCGGGCATGGCCATGCACTACATCAATCTTACTTACGAGTGGCCTAGCAAACATCTCTCTTTACGAGGGACAGTTTCCATCTTGACTTATCATTCTTCCCAACAAGAATCATACCATGCCAATGATAGCCCTTATTGTCATCCGGTTAAAGACAACGTTAAACTATATCAAACATGATATTCATCGAGCGGAAGACGATGATAATCTCAGGTCAAAGGATATCAATGATATGACTATATGAGATCTAATTATGACATTTGACCATGACATAGATCTCATAATGGGTCAAGTCCAGTACCTTGTTCTCTAACAAGTACCCATGAATCTAATGTGCATCTCCATGCATATAATCATCACATGATTATCCATTAGACTTCATACTTGTGCTTCATAAGTACTAGGGACACGATTATTATAATAAAACATGCAAACATATATAACAATCAAAGAAACAATCTCATATATAAATGAACAATGACATTACATAAAGGTCTATCTCTATAGACCTAGGGCACTAACACCTACACCTGGGTCAGTGGAATCCGTCACTATGTCTATAAGCCCCTCGTTTTTCACCTGTATTTCGACCTCTCAGGGCGGACAACCTCGAGTGAGGGTTCTATAGGGCAAGTGGTTTCCACCAACCAAAAAGAGAAACGAACCTAAGGACCGAGCCTGTCATGTAAGTTTCAATGCTTCCGCCATATGAATAGTGAGCAAAGCCAATATCCTCATGTCAAGATCGAGTCAAAAATTTGGCATGGCCTTTCTTTGCCTTGCTTTTGCAGGGGATCTTTGACTTTAGGTTTTGACTAGGTCATATGACGCATTAAAGGATTGATGACATGGTGTCACATTGTGTGTTGACGTATATCCAGTATAGGTCAGGGTCTGAGTTAACGCTATAAGTCAAAATTGGGTCAACTGATGATTCTGTCGAGCTTGCTTTCGCAAGTGACCTTGACTTTAAGGTTTTGACTTAGAAAATGATCGACATGGGATATACATCTAGGCTTTATGATACGAACTGAGTCAAAAACCAACCAAGTCTGGGACAGAGTGTGACGTAAATAGTGCATGGTTGACACTGGCGAGGATGGGAAGTTTGGAATGATCACGTGCGCGCAAGAGAGGCATAGGAACACCTTTCGAACTGCAACTGAGACCATCTCGGGTTTAGGGTTGTAGTATGCAAGTGTACAGGACAAGAGTGCCCGTAGTGTGCGGCCACTATCATTCTTTTTTAAAGTGAAACATGAGTTTTTGCATAATGTGTTTTAAAGGCATGTACACAAATATATAATGATGCATTTTTTTTTTTTGATTAAGCAAGACAAAACAAAAGAAAAAGTAAACACACACACTTACATAAAAATCAAAGAAAAGGGTAAAACGAAAGTTTGACCCACATCATGTTTTAAAAGTTTTTTAAAACAAATAGTCCCCAGCAGAGTCGCCAGTTGAAATTACCTGATCTGGCACGGATGGTTTTTTTCATTGGAAAGAGAGTCGCCACACCATTTTGATTATGCCCAAAACTTTGAAAAAAGGCTTTTGTTGTTGTGTGATGAGATTTTTAAGTTCGGAGGTCAAGTTACGCCTAGGGAAGTGAATTTTGAGCTCACCCGAAATGCCTCATATACACGAGTCTTTCTAAACCTTTCTTTGAAAATTGTGTGTGTGTGAGTGTGTGTTTGTGTGTTTTTAAGAAATAAAATGCATTTGAATATACGAAACCTGAACAAACCACTATCTCCGTCAGACCTCCATTCTTGTGCACATTGTGCATGGAATATCTTTTAGGAACACTTAGATGGTTTGAGTCTATGACATATGTAAGTAAATACTACATTATGAACGACGTACTTAAACAGAAATATTTAAAGACTCGGAAATTAAAGCAGTTATTTAGGGTTCGAAAGGAGATCTTACCAATGTTGGTTTCTTTCTATCTTCCTCGGGGGAATGTGGTTGATTTTGTGGTGGTTTAAAGAGGAGAGAAATTATGCTCTCACTCGGGCAGAACCTCCCCTAATTAACTCTCGTTTACACTCGCTAAACTCGCGGATTTTGACCGCTTTTGAGTCTTTTGTTGGGTGTTTTGAGTTTGGTGAGTGGGTGTGGGTTGACGAGGGTTGGTTGAGGATGGATGAGGGTTATGTGACATTAGGAGGTTGATCGGGTAGGATCGGGATGGATCGAGATGCCTCAGGATGGCTCGGGATGCCTCGGAATGGCTCGAAAAGGCTGGGGGATGAAAGGGATAGATTGTTGAGATGTTTGTTGATGATAAATGAGCTGCTAGAGGCCAATATTTATAAGCTCGGAATCTAGACGAACAGGTCCACACAGATTGGCCATGTTTGTAATGGGGTCCATATGGACTCGACAGTAAGCAGTCCTTTCCTGGCGTTCCTGGATTTAGGGGATTTGGCATGTTAACATGTTGATCCGTGCGGACCTACCATGCAACAAAGAGGTCCGCGCGGTTTAAGCTATAATCTGATAGCTTTTTCACTTTTGTGTCATTCCTGCAGGGCCCTTTTGATGTTTTTTTATGCCTAAGCAGTCCTCCTTGGGTTTGCTTGATCAGTTTAGTCCCTTTGGGAGTTTACAGGACTTCGTGATCGTGGGGGAGTGTACCTTTGGTGTTTTTCATATGCTCGGACGGAGAGCGGTCCGGATTGGGGTACTTACAGTAATATAGTTGGCCAAGGTATTGGGTTCATTGGCTACACTCTCATCATCTACATTTGAAAGGCCATAAATTCTATTGATCACCGAAGGATTAAAATCAAAGATGGTTCCCCTCACAAAAAATTTTGCATAATGGGGGGTATTCCTATCATCTATGTCCTCACGTAAATGGGCATAGAAGTTCCTCACCACAATCTCAACATATTTTGAAACCTTTGTTACCGTTGTCAAAAAGTGCCTATCATCCAAAAATTGATATATGCCAAAGCTTTTGAACTTAATCACATCAATGTTTCTCTCATTAAGAATCCTTTTTTCTGAGTCTTGAACTCATTTGTCCAAATTTGACTCACTATAAAACTCCTCATACAAAAAAGGAAGTTCATAAAAACCAAATGACACATGATCAGTCCTAGAATTCGGAGAAGGAGTAGGTGATACCTTAGGTGTTGCTACGGGTGTGGTAGTGGATGTGGTTCCTTGTGTTCTTATTGTTGCAGTTTGTGTTGTGGCTGGTGTTGTCTCAACAGTGGCAACACTTGAGACAATACTTCGTTTAAGCTTTTGTTTCTTGATCAATCTCTGCTGGGCATGGGCTAGTGGCTCATCAAAATCATCCTCTAACCAAGCTTCATCATCAAAAGAGTATGACTTTTCTTTGCTTGCCTTGTAGTTCTTGTTCGATTCTTTTTCAGAAGATACCTCAAGAGAGGCACTCGATTCTTCATCAATTATCTCCACTGGGTCATCAAGTGTGCTGGAAGCTGCACCTTTTGGCCTTGATAGTGCCTTGATTCTTTCAGATTGACACCTACCAGAATATCGAGCACTAGAAGGGGCATCAACCACTTTCCTCTTCTCATCTTTTTAGGGATATCCAATGTGAACTACAGAGAATGTGAGGTTTCAGGAATGACCATTGAAACAGAAGAGGGAGGAGGATTTGACACAACAATTTCTAGGTTTGGTGTTGTGGATGGTAATGTGGATAGTGTTGCCGCGGGTGATGTCTCCATAGGAATGGAAACACTTGAATGGGCTAATGGAGAGATGTACATGGGAGACGCATTTTGTGAGTTATTTGAGGGACAGGCCATGGTGGATTGTAGGGAAGAAGGAAGATGAAGATAGAGGGTTTTGTTTAGAGAGAGAGAGAGACGAAAGAAGTGAGATGGCGGTGAAGGAGATAATGATGGAAGGTGGTGTAATTAAGAAGTATAGAGAGAGAAAATAGGAGTGATTTAACAAGTTTAAAATCAACTCATATTTATCACTTAATTTAAAAACATTTTACACATAAATTTTGTAACAAACTTTAATTAAAAAGGTAAAAATTATCCCTATCTCAACCTCTCATATTAAATAATCTGGCCAATTTTTTTTATTAATTATTAATAAAATTAACTAAAGGTAATTACTGAAATATCCGAACATTTTGGATTTTCAATTTTGAAAATCAAGTTCAAATCAAATTACACTTCAAAATGATAGAAATTTTATAAGAACTTTTAGATAGGGAAAATTTAAGGATTTTTGTTAAAAACCTTTTGATTTCACATACTCTAAATCTATGAAAATAAAATTTTTGAAACTCAAAATTTAATTAATAAAAATCCAAAAATAAAAAAGAAGAAATAAAAAAATAAATGTAGCACCTAATAATGTGTTGCTAGCAATGTTGGGTAACACATAAGATAACACAATTGAATAAAATCCCCTTGATATTTATAACATATATGAACTTATCATTTTCTTAGGCAATTTTAAGCAAACTTTACACTTTCTTTATTTACAAGGAAATATCGTACTAGCGAGCTCCGTGCCCCGAGTTTTTTAATAAAGTGTAAAGTTATATATATTAAGTTTTATATCTTTCAAGTATTGTACACTGTAGTAGTGAGCTATATGTACCTAATACTTAGTATAAAATCAATACATTATACTCCCGTTTGGCAAGGAGGCATCGTCGAAGCAAACGCCGTGCCCCGAGTTACTTTATGAATATTTTAAACAATAATTGTCTATTAAATATCAACAATATAATAAGTGACTTTGTCACTTTAAGCACAAAGGGGAATTTTATCAACATTTTAAACTTAATTATTTATCCATACTAGAACAAAAAGGTAAGTAAATGTCACCCATTAGATTTAAAGAATATATAAAAAAAATTAATTTTTTTTATGTTACACAGTGTTGCTGTCACGACCCTAATCATAGGCACCATTTTAGCACATGTTGAGCACGTGGGGTTGGGGTTGTAGTATATTATTTATGCACTATATGCTACTTGGTTAAGTTATGTGCTCATTTCATGTTTTTGACAACTTATGTGAATTTAGGTTGATAATAAAATTAAGTTAATGATTTAGGGTCTAAATGAAATAAAAATGAAATGTGGTGGTGAAAGTATAAAATTTGAAATTTAAATGAAAAGATTATAAAATGTTGAGGTGCTTTAGTGTCAAAGTTGATTGTTAAGGTTGTTAGTGGTAGTGGTTCAAACCTTGGAGGAGCTAATGTGTAAATGGATTAATGTTTACCTCATTTTCTCTCCATGGAAAAGTCATTTTAACAAAACCTTATTTCTTCCTCTGTTCTTAAGAAAGAAAATACCAAACCCTAGCCTCTTCCTTCCAAAAATTCTAGCAAATTCAATTCCTTTTCGTTTTTGAATCCGTTCGCGTATTATTGTTCGTGAAGCCGAGGGGAGCGTATCTATACGGAAAAAGAATTACTTATTTTCGAATTATTCAGGTAAGTTATTATGATTTCTTTCAAAAACTTGTTCATTCAATGTTTATGGTTGTTATTGATGTTTTATAAATGAGTTTTGGTGTTTTTGGAACTATTTTTCTTGAGTTGGAATGGTCATGGAAGAATTTGAAGTGAGACTTGGTAATGGTAGTGTGCTGTAAAGTTAAAGTAATTGTTGAATTATGGGTTAGATGAATGTGCATGGTTAGTTTGCCCAATTTTCTTGATTTGGAAGGTTGTAAAATGATGTTGGTACCTTATAATTGGGTTGAAATGAGTATGGGATGGTTTGGTATGAGTTATGGTGAGGTTTAGTACTTATTTTATGACTTCAAAAACAGAGTAATTTGGTATATGACAATTGGTGTTGAAATGCTGATGTTTTCAGCTCAAATCTGATTTTTGGTAAAAGGGTACGAGTCGTGCCCTGTGGCACGAGTCGTCCCTTGAAGGTGGAAGAGTCGTGCCTGTGGGGACGACTGTATCTGAGGGGTGTCAAGGTGGCACGAGTCGTGCCCTGCCCTATCACCTCTGAACCATTTTTCAGTCAATAGAAACCTAATCTACCTAGTATATAATTGAACCCTCTTTGACTATAATTAAAGTACAACACTTTAGCTATCCAATGGTGTCTTACTTGGTCAAAATGGATTTGAGGAAGGGGTTTAAATATTGTTCGGAAAATGGTTGGCAGGCTTGATTTGCAACTTAACCAAAGTTATTCAAACTTGGTAATTTGATCTTAAACCTTTATAGAGGTTATAAATTGTTATATATTGAACATGTATGGCTTGTTGGTTAGACATTGTGCGTTACTTGATTACCTATTCATGGTTGGTGATTTAAATAGTTTATGAAATGTATGTTGCACTATTGTATTGGTTTAAACATGAGTATGAATACCATGTTGTTATTTTGTTATCCCTTTGGTGGATTTCTTTTCTTGTAACTATTATGTGCTTGAATGTGTTTCAATCAGCTGATGTTTAGGGGTATAATGGAATATGATCAATTATGGAAATTGTTCTATAATGTGATCGGATTACATTATACCTGTGACTGTGCCCTTCTGTGATCACATACTGGGGTTATAGCTTTTGTATTGAGCCAAAAGCTTTACAGATTGCTAGTATCTTATATGGTTCCCTGAAAAATGGGTCTTATAAGATGTGAAATATGCATAAGCAGTTCACAAATGAGTGGAGTTTTACTCCCAACGTTGTACGACTTATTGTTCAGACGGGAAAGGTAAACCAAGGTAACGTAAGGTGTTTACCGCTTTACCAATGTGTTATATGCACCTTGTTATGTGTTGCATTTTACTTGGCATCTTGCTGCATTCATAATAGCTTATTGAGATTTATTCTCACCCTCCTCCCTTTAATATTTTAGATCGCACTGAGACAGGAGGTCCAACCCAGTGAGGACAGAAAGGAGTTTGGACGTGTCTTTTAGGTTGTCTGGGTATGTGTATGTCTTGGTTGGGGTTTGTAAATGTATTTTGGTGTAGTTCCTTTGTGGAGTTTGTATATAAACAACTTTGTTTAAGCTTTACATTTGGTATCTTTTGTGACTAAAACAGGTTGTCTATTTTCCAAGTTTGTTATAACTTCCCTCCAAGTGGAGATGTTTTACGTTAGTTTATAATGAAAATGTTAAAGTTTGGTTTCTTTTCAAGTTAAGTTAAAGTTTTTAAAACTTCAGGTGGTTTTTAATAGTAAGGGGACCTTCCCGCTCGGGGCACGAGCTAAGGTTCCGGGTCGGGGTCCCCACAGTTGCTGTCTGTGTTGGCAACACAGATGGCAACACCTTGAGACAGCAGATTATACAAAACACAGATCAATATATTTTTTCAAGCTAAAAAATCTCTAATGGTCAAGGACTTTAGTCAAAATATCAGCAAGTTGATATTTGGTATCAATATGGTCTATTTGGATTAAATCCTTTTCAAATAAATCTTTTATAAAATGATGGCGAATATGAATGTGTTTAGTGCGAGAGTGTTGTACCGGGTTTTTGGAAATTTTTATTGAAGTAAAAATGTCACAGTACATGGTCAAGATATTACTATTAAGACCATAGTCATCAATCATATATTTTAACCATATTAATTGTGAACAACGACTCCCGGCTGCTACATATTCAGATTCAGCAGTCGAGAGAGAAACACAATTTTGCTTGCTAATGTACCATGACACTAGGTTATTACCTAAGAAAAAATAACCCGCACTGGTACTTTTTCTATCATCCATATCCCCTGCCCAATCTGAGTCACTAAGTCCAACTAAGTTGGTATTAGTGTATTTATTAAACCAAATTTCTAATTCACTAGTCCCGAAAACATATTTAATAATTTTCTTAACATCATTTAGGTGAGAAATTTTAGGGCTGGATTGATATCTATCACACACACATACGCTGAACATAATGTCAGGATGACTGACAGTAAGATAAAGAAGACTATCTATCATGGATCAATAAAGATTTAGATCAACGTCCTCCCCTCTTGGTATTTGCCCACTTTAAGAGTTGATCCCATAGGTATTTATGAACTCTTGGCACTTTCCAACCCGAATCTTTTTACCAAACTTCTTGCATATTTGCTTTAAGAAACAAAGATCCTATCATTTGACTGTTTTACCTGCAATCCCAAGAAAAAGTTTAGTTCACCTATTATGCTCATCTAAAAGGTTGATGTCATAGCCTCCACAAAATTTTGCAAACAAGTTTTAGATGTGTATCCATAAACTATGTCATCGACATAGATTTGAGTAATGAAACGATCATTACCATGCCTTAGAATAAATAATGTCCTATCGGCTTCGGCTCTAACAAACCCATTTTCAATAAGAAAACTTGTTAGCACCCATACCATGCACGTGGAGCTTGTTTCAAGCCATATAAGGCTTTCTCAAGTCTATATACATGATTTCGGTGGAATGGGTCTTCAAACCCCTTAGGTTGCTCAACATAAATCTCTTTATCTAGTTACCCATTCAAAAAGGCTGCTTTAACATCTATTTGGTGTAATGTGATTTTAAGGTAACAATCTATAGCTAAAAGAAGTTTTATTGACTCAATTCTAGCCACAGGTGAAAAGGTCTCGTCATATTCGATTCCTTCCACTTGTTTATAGCCTTGAGCCAAAAGACGAGCTTTGTTACAAACAATATTACCTAATTCATCAGATTTGTTTTTAATAATCCATTTAGTTCCAATTATATTAGTATGTAATGTATGAGGAACTAAACACCAAACATTGTTTTGGGTAAATTGTTCAATCTCTTCTTGCATAACTTGAATCCAAAAGTTATCTTTTAAAACTTCAATCACATTTTTAGATCAAGAGCAGAAACGAAACAGGAGTGTTTTACCTTGGAGTATGTGGTAGACATACACACATACCTTACCATATCTCTATAGTTAACCGGCTCCTTATTTCTTGTTCGAACTTGTTCATTAACCTCCCTAATTAACTGAGTAGTGGGATGGTTATTTTTAATTCTTGCTGGAGGGTCTCTTCTGGCCTGTTAATAAACCAACTCATATTCTTCTTCTAAGACATTATTTCCAGCCACTGTTCTGGAATCCTGTGTTGTCTCATGTGTTGTCGTTTCAGAGGCAACACTAGGGGCAACACTTGAATCTGTGGCTGTATTATTTGAACCATTTTCTGTTCCAGTAAATCCTTCAGCTTCTTCCAGCAACATCAGAGGCATATCTTCTGCTGGTTCACCTATAACGCTCAAAAATTCGTTAAAAACAATGCTTACCGATTCTTGAATTTTAACCTTAAATTATAAACTCGCTAAGCACGACTGTTTTGAGATTAACCAAGAAAGATAGCTTTGTCAATCTTTGAATCAAGTTTTCCTAAATATTCCCGGTCATTTAACACATAACATAAACACCCAAACACGTGAAAATAGTGTAGGTAGGTTTCTTACCATTTAAAATCTTATAGGGTGTCATAGTTGTACCAGGTCTTAAGAAAACTTTATTCGAAGTGTGACATGCCGTGTTTAATGCCTCAGCCCAAAAACCTTTAGAAATTTTTCTAGAAATTAGCATAACACAAGCCATCTCTATCAAAGTCCTATTTTTCCTTTCGACAACACCATTGTATTGTGGTGTTTTAGGTATCGAAAATTCATAGTGTATTCCTTTTTACTACAAAATGTAGAGAAGGAAATATTATCAAATTCCTTACCATGATCTGATCCTATTCGTAAAATAGGTGAACAAAACATGTTTTTTATTTTGGAAAATAAGTGTTTAAATTTATCAAAAGTTTCAGATTTTTCTCTTAAAAAATAGACCTAAGTGAACCTAGAAAAATCATGCACTATCACATAAATATACCTCTTACCTCCCAAGATATCTACTTTAATTGGACCCATTAAGTACATATATAAAAGCTGAAAACAATGTGTTGTTCCTGAGTGTTGTTCATTGTGTTGTCCAACACTGTGAGCAACACGTTGGCAGTCACCACACACCATGATATTCTTGAGATCGAGATTGGGAACACCTTTAATATCACTAAGTTTGACAAGCTTCTCAATATTCCTATAATGAAAGTTTCCTAACATGCCGTGTTTAATGCCTCAGCCCAAAAACCTTTAGAAATTTTTCTAGAAATTAGCATAACACAAGCCATCTCTATCAAAGTCCTATTTTTCCTTTCGACAACACCATTGTATTGTGGTGTTTTAGGTATCGAAAATTCATAGTGTATTCCTTTTTACTACAAAATGTAGAGAAGGAAATATTATCAAATTCCTTACCATGATCTGATCCTATTCGTAAAATAGGTGAACAAAACATGTTTTTTATTTTGGAAAATAAGTGTTTAAATTTATCAAAAGTTTCAGATTTTTCTCTTAAAAAATAGACCTAAGTGAACCTAGAAAAATCATGCACTATCACATAAATATACCTCTTACCTCCCAAGATATCTACTTTAATTGGACCCATTAAGTACATATATAAAAGCTGAAAACAATGTGTTGTTCCTGAGTGTTGTTCATTGTGTTGTCCAACACTGTGAGCAACACGTTGGCAGTCACCACACACCATGATATTCTTGAGATCGAGATTGGGAACACCTTTAATATCACTAAGTTTGACAAGCTTCTCAATATTCCTATAATTAAAGTTTCCTAACTTTTGATGCCATAAAATTGTGTCATCAATTTTCGTCGAGTTGCACACTTGTTTTTTACCAACAAGGCAACAATTATCACTCGATCTTGTACCTGTCATAACACAAAAGTTAGTGTTATCAAACACTTCACAAGTATCCTTATTAAATTTCACCTCCAAATCGTCATCAAATAATTGGCTAATGCTAATTAGATTAGCAATCAATCCATCTACATGTAAGACATTTTTTAATGAAGGAAAACTGGTGACATCAAGTGTTCCTTTTCTTATTATGTTGCTCTTGCCTCCACCTCCATAGGTTACTGAGCATCCGTGAATAGGTTGGTATTCCTTTAAAAAAGATCTTGTTCCTGTCATGTGACGTGAACAACCACTATCAAAGTACCAAGCACCTGAAACGTTAGCCCTTAAAGCAGCATAGATAACATTACATTTCAGATTAGCTTTGGAAAACCAAACTTTTCCTTTCGAATTTATGTTTCTCTAACCACATGTGTTGTCTCGAGTGTTGTCTTGAGAATTTGACAACACTTGATGCAATACTTGAGAACTGGACTTTTTCTTTTAGAAAAATAAAGCATTCTGATTTATTGTGTCCAACTTTGTGACATTACTAACACTCAAAGGTATGGTCAGAAATATTACTTGAAGAACTACCTTTTTTATTAACATGTTCTTTTACAAAACTAGTCCTAGTATCCTCATTAAACAAGGTAGAAGTAAGTTTTTCTATTTATTCTTGAAACCCAATACCTGGTTTGAGAGGCTTAATCATGTTAAGTATCTCATCCAATTTTGATGAACCTGTGTTGAGCTTCCTGAAGGTTGATTCGGCTAGCTTAAGTTTGGACTTGAATTTATCAAGATCTGCATCCTTTTTAGTGAGTTGAACCTCTAGCCGTGTCATAGATTCCTTAATCTTCTGGTTTTCCTTGGTCAATAATACCACCATCTTGTTCTCCTTTTTCCATTTTATGAGAAGTGACTCATAGATATTTTTTTAATTCATTAATAACTCATCTTTAACAAGCTCATCCTCCAATGAATCATCTGTATTAAAACTAACAAAACCATGAAAGCATACATCATTAGAAGAACTTAATGAATTATACCTGCTAAGTAGGGTTATACAAAAAATTCGTGGAATCGGATCGGACCAGTAGAACCGGACCAGACCAGTAAAAGCTGGATCGGAAATAGTATTGGTCTGGTCCTGGTTCCAAATTTTATGGAACCGATTATTTGGTTTGGTACTGGTTTTGAAAAAAAAATACGCGGTCCTGGATCGGAATCGGATCAGACCGAATATAAATATAAATATATATATATATATATATATATATATATATATATATTGGGTTTTATGGGTCCATACGCAGCGGAATTAAGCATCAAAACCCAAGAGCCTGAGATACGTTCTATGCAATTAATTTGAATTCCTATGAGATAGAAATAATCAACCTTGAACGCTTTTCGTTCTTGAGCTATCGAACGATTTGATTATGTGATTTCGAATCACAAACTTCGTTCTTCAGATTGCTTGAACTCTAGGCCTTGATCGATCAACGAGCGAAGACCCTCTTTCAGTATCCACACCTTTGAATGAACCAAGAAAAGCTTCTTGAAGATTGCTAGATCTCTTAAACCTATGAAGAATATTGAGAGTATATGTTGTGATTTTCTTTTCAGAAAATTCGGCTAGCTTTTTAGGACTGACAGACTGTTATATTTATACTACTTTAGTATCAATATTTGTTTCCTAATCAAATTAGGAAACCAGTCCGAAAATACCTCTGTGGTCTTAGAGTGTCGCACGACCAGACGAGTCCCATGGACTAGTTCTGTCGCGCGATACATTAAGTCACATCAGGTTTCTCTCAATCATTCTTCCTCTGGTTTATTCAATTCATTCTAGTTGTGTGTGACCCAATAGGATTACATTATGTTGGCAATGAGTTCGATCATATCGACCCTCATAAGACATAAGCGGACTCTAGCAAGCCATTATGTCTACCCAAATAATGTAACGTAAGAGTTTCACGTTTCCAATGGTACACTTCCATTTCTCCCTTTGTCTAACATTGTTATATTGAACATAAGTCATGGTCCTCGTCAACTTGTCTTTGTTCAATGCTTTCTCGATTTCGAGTATAATGATAATTTCAATCACATTGGGGTATGGCCATACACTTTCATCATTATCACTCATCGAGGGGCCCAAGCAAAACATCTCTCTTTCGAGGGACAAATTCCATCTTGACTTATCATCCTTCCCATCATGAATCTGATCATGCCAAAGATAGTCTTTATAAATATCGTGTTAAGATATCGTTTGACTAAAATCAAACATGACTTTCATCATATGTAAGATCATGATAATCTCAGGTCTAGGGACTAAATGAAGTGACCTTATGAGATTTAATTATGACATTTGATCATGACATAAATCTCATACGGGTCAAGTCCAGTCACTTGTTCTCTAACAAGTACCCATAAATTTAATGTGCCTCTCTATGCATATAATCATCATATGATTATCCATTAACATTTATACTAATTATTCTCTTAATAATTAGGGACGGAGATTATTATAAACAAATATGCAAAACATATAATAGTCAAATAATAAACTTCTCATATAATAATAAATAATGTCAACACATAAGTCTATCAACTATAGGCCTAGGGCATAACACTAATAATAATAATAATAATAATAATATATATATATATATATATATATATATATATATATATATATATATATATATATATATATATATATATATATATATATATATATATATATATATATATATATACATATGTATTTATTCAAATAAAACCAAATTTATATGAGAACTACGGTAACTAAATCCAACCATTGGATTAAAAACACATCAATGCTCCAGATTAAAAAAAAAAAGATAGAGGGGTGGCATTTTCGTAATTATTGTGAACTAAATCTCCCTCAAATTTCAAAATAAAATATCTCAATATCTATAAGTCGAAAAAAAATTTCGTAAACACTGATTTTTTTGTCTTGACGAGACGATTCAAACTAGATCCCTGAAGATAGGATTTTGAAAAAATAATATTGAACAACGTCTAATTTTTAAAACACTAGCTAATTAACTAGTGTACACTAGCTAGTTAAGTAATGTACAATAGTAATGTATATAGTGTACACTAGCTAGTTAACTCGTATACACTAGCCATATGGCTTATACTGGACAATACCTTGACTTGGTCTTGGCCAAGTCCTTGTGTACACTAGCTAATGAACTAGTGTACACTAGCTAGTTAAGTAATGTACACTAGCAACATAGCTAGTGTACCCAAGTTTAATTTCAATGTTCATCAGCCATGTCTTTCTGTGACGGAGGGAGTATCCGTATTAAGTGAGAGCATTTCATGTGTTTATGCATTTGACCAAGTTGCTGGAAAGTGATTGTATTTACAACCAAAATGGCAAGGTGAAATGGTTAAGCTTGAAGAAGAAACCTTAAACTGATTTTTTTATTGGAAACAGAGCTTCAAAATTTATACAAACACCCACAAATAAATATGATCCAAACTATCAGCCAATATAAATTACTGCTTAATGAACTGCAATATTAATCCACTTACCTCCATGCAAGAAGAAGAACCTTCTCATAGATCACGCTTGACAACTCTGAATGTGCCAGGCTGAAACAAGGAAAAAGATGATCATTAGTATCAAGTTATCATAATATCTAAGTACAAAAAGCTGAGTGACAGAAGAGCAAAAATTATCACCGTAAATATACATTAAAACAATCTTATTTTGGTTTACAAGTTTCCATAGTTTGGTACTTCCTTCAAGTCAACCTAAAACAAGGTTCAGAACAATAATTGCAGTTCCAGTAGCATACCTGAGTGCCCATAAACGAAGGTATGACGCTGTATTGGATACAGCTCCAAGTACAAACTCAATTGTATGAATGAGCTGATGTACAAATACTTCACTGAACTCAAATTCTTCATGGCCATGACTAATTAACTAGTGTACACTAGCTAGTTAAGTAATGTACACTAGCAACTTAGCTAGTGTACCCAAGTTTAATTTCAATGTTCATCAGCCATGGCTAAGTACACTAGCTAATTAACTAGTGTACACTAGCTAGTTAACTCGTGTACACTAGCCAGATGGCTTATACTGGACATTGCCTTGGCTTAGTCTTGGTCAAGTCCTTGTGTACACTAGCTAATTAACTAGTGTACACTAGCTAGTTAAGTAATGTACACTAGCTAGTTAAGTAATGTACACGTTTACTTGTTCATGATGCTTGATGAAACTTCAAAATTACTAACTATTTATGTTTTTACTTGGATCTCATGGCTTACATAGTTCATCTTAATATGAAAATTAGAACAAGATATAATTTAGAACTAGTAGAACATGGGTTAGAAGCCTTCTTCTTTTGTACTCATTTTTGTTTTTTTTTTTTTTGTGACAATTTATAAGCTCTCTTTCGATGTAAGGGCAATTTCAGTGTGTGCTGGAAGTTCTAAGTCAGCACTTTTATCTTGCATTAGAGTTTTAAACTTATTAACATCAAACTTGTTTACACTCAGTTCTAGGCTCATTATTAGTTTTGATTACCAGCTTTGGATATGTGTAAGGGCACAGAAGAGAACATTAAACAGTCTGAGTAATAATAACATTTCACTAATTTTATCTAAGTCTCTTCCACCTAAATCAAAATTAGCTAGTGTACACTAGTTAATTACATAACTATTGTACATTACTTAACTAGCTAGTGTACACTAGTTAATTAGCTAGTGTTTTAAAAATTAGACGTTGTTAAATATTATTTTTTCAAAATCCTATCTTCAGATATCTAGTTTGAATCGTCTCGTCAAAACAAAAAAATCAGTGTTTTCGAATTTTTTTTTCGACTTATAAATATTGAGATATTTTATTTTGAAATTTGATGGGGATTTAGTTCACAATAATTACGAAAATGCCACCCCTCTATCTTTTTCTTTTTAATCCGGAGCATTGATGTGTTTTTTAATCCAATGACTGTTAGTGGTTCTTATGGTTCTCATATAAATTTGGTTCTCATTATAATAGGACCCTATACATATATATATAAATATTAACTTTCTTACCATTATGTTTCTTTTAGCTAGTTAAGTTTTTTAGGGGCTCAAGTGGTTGAATATGAAACTCTTCTTTCCTAACTATTGATTTTGTTATTGTAATTTGGTTCTTAAATATGATTGCTTATAGACAGCCATATGCTTCCTCCGTCCCGAAATTTTGTTCAGCAATTTGGTTCTTAAATATGCTTGCTTGTAGATTTTGTTATTGTAAAAAAATATATTATATTGTAATTTTTAGAATCGGTGGAACCGGACCATTAGAACCAGACCGATGGGACCGGTCCTATAATGTAATGGTCTGGTCCTGGTCCTAAATTTTTACAGAATTGAAGTATTTGGCCCGGTCCTGATTTTCTAAATTTTTGACAAAAATCAGACCAATTCGGACCGTGAACACCCCTACTGCTAAGTGTTGTATCATGTGTTATCATGTGCTGGAAAACACTTGAGGCAGCACATCCTGACGAAGACACAAGTGTTGTGTCATGTGTTGTCATATGCTCGACAACACTTGAGGCAACACATCCTGACGAATACAGCTCCTCCACCGTGGCCAACATCACCACTTGCTCAAGGTTTTCACCTTTTTCAGTACCTTCTTCCTCTTCAACACTAAGAGATACCCACAGATTTTTTTTCCCGCCTTTCTCAAGGTGTTTGCACATTCATTGGCATATTGACCCCAACCGGAATAAGCATGACATTGAATGGATTCAATGTATTTGGGATCAGATATGGACTTCTCTGAATATGCTCTCTTTAGTGATTTATCTCTTTGATTCGGAGGAAAGGTTCTCTTGGGTACGAAACTATGCACCTTGGATTGTTGTTCCTTAGCTTTAACCTGCACATTGTTAAATTTCTAAGCATGAAATTATATTTCTTAGCAAGTCAAGCTACACTAGTATTCTCATCTAATTCTTCGAAGACTTCATCTTCTTCATCCACTACCGTGTCCGAAGATTGAACTTTTAAGGCAATATTTTTTTTCTTTTGAAGCTTCAGTTTGTTCATTAAGATTTAATTCAAAAAATTTCAAATACTCATCAAGTAATTAATATTTATAGTTGAAAGATTATGAGCCTCTTCAATGGTTGAAACTTTAATGTTAAAACGCTCGGGAATAGTACGAATAGCTTTTGAAACAAGTTGTTTGTTAGTGAAAGGTTCTCCTAATACTTGACATTTATTTGAAATATCAATCAACTTTTCAAAATATGAAGAAATATCTTCATTTTCACTCATTCTTAATCTTTTAAATCTACTAGTGGGACCCCTAAGCTTTGTTTCTTGGACACTACCATCACCTTCACAAAATCTTTGTAAAGTATCCCAAGCATCTTTTGCAGTGGGACTATTTTGAATGAGTTTAAACATATGCATGTCAACCCATTCATAGATGGCATTAAGTGTCTTTTCATTAAAAGTAGCTAGATTATTCTCTTCATTTGTCAATTCGAATTAAGGTTTGACTTGTATGTCACCGTCTTCATCCAGAGAAAGCAATGAAACATAATAAACATTTGTTACAAATCGCCAAGCTCGAAGATCAATTTATTTGATATGCGAGCGAATACGAATATTTCAATAAGCATAATTTGACACATCTAAAACAGGAAGCCTATTTTGATTAGGATTAGCAGGATCATAAGCCATGACTAATAGATCAAAACACTTAGTATATCAAGTCCTAGGCTCTGATACCAATTGAAATTGTCAATGGCTTAGATAAGTGAGAAAAACTCACAAGTGTTGTCAATAGTATTGTCAACACTAAAAACAACATTGTCCACATCAATTCAAAATAAATGAAATTAATTGAGATTTCAAAGTAGCTGAAATAATAAAAAAATAGACAAAAGAGAATAGATTTTTTTAAGTTATATATATTTTTTTAATTGAGATTTCAAAGTAGCTGATATAATAAAAATAGACAAAAGAGAATAGATTTTTTAAAGTTATATATATATATAACTTGATGGGTGCCCGGATGATAAGACTTTTCTTAAAAATAAACTTTTGGTACAAGGTCAAAAGTTCCCTAATAATTTTAAATCAATGGCATAGGGGAACAACTATTATAGAATGCACTATTTACAAGAACTCACTATCTCACACACAGAAACACTCTAGGAATGAAAGTTATTCACGATAACTCACTGGTGTTGGACAGTGTGTTGCCAACACATGGGACAACACTGAAGAGTTATATTCTTAACTTGTGCAAATCTCAAATTCTTAATTGGGTGATTGAATCTGTCGAATGCATGCAATATATATAAGCTCCTATAACTTGGAGCCTACTCAATCTAACCAGTAAAACAGTCATGAGAGAGAATTTTTCTTTTAAGCTCGACCTTCCATGTTTATAAAAGACTAAGTCTTCCTATGCTTCAACACTTGTACCGCCAAACTGTATTAATCTTGTACGCCTTATCTTCAGTCCTCCTAAGTAGATAAGCCTCTAACTATATTTACTTGGTCTCCACATTTACACATAAATAGGAATTTATGTGTAACTTTTTTTTCCCCCTCACATGTCACGCCTTACAGCCTTATCATGACATGTTCAACCATACAACAAACTAATAGCAGACATATAAATAATTAGTTATCACTTTGTAATTTATTAATAACATGTAGTAACTATCCTCATTTTAAACTGCCAACACGACGGCAACACATGAGGCAACACCAGTGACAACACTGGTGTAGCAACACAGGAGACAACACCAATGACAACACTGTTGTAACACTAACAGTTTTGATTCCCAAGTACTCCCTCCGTCCCGGTAGAAACCGCACAGTTACTGTTTGCGCGGGAATTAAGGAAAAAAATAATGATATAAATGTTGTGAGTGTAAAAGTAAAATAGGAAAGAGAATGAGTGGAGGGAATAGTAAATTATAATGGTGTTGTGAGTATTAAAATAATGTAGGAGAGAGAAAGAGTTGAGGGAATAGTAAAGATTTTTTGCCATTTTAGGAAGTGTGCAATTTGTAATGGGACGCCCAATGAGAAAAGTGTGCAGTTTGTAGCGGGACGGAGGGAGTATGTCATTAACACCATCTGACACAAGAATTTCTTTCCGTTTTGAGAGGAGACAATTTCTATTGGTGATCTCATACGCTATACGATATGACGATTAATAAAAGTCAAGGTCAATTGTTATATGTTGTTGATTTTATCTCAAAGAAGCCAGTATTTTGCCGCAAACTATATGTCCACTTATCAAGAGTTTGAAGTACAAATTGTCTTAAATATTGATATATAATGATGATATCCATGGTCACTCTGATGTTTGTACTGACGATATATTATTGAAGAAAGTTTTCCACAATGTATAAAAACATCTCTCTCTTCTATTTGTTTTATTTTAATTTCTGCCTTTTAATCATCGATAACTGCTCGTGTATCGCACGTGTGTAACGCTAGTAAATTGAAGTAATATGCTCCCTTCATGCTTCGTGGAAAGATAAAATGGGGCCAATTTTTTTGAAGTTTTGAAAAACTAATTATTTTAATGATATTATTCTTAACGAAAACTTAGAAAATCCACAATGAAAGTTTTTTTTTGAAGTGTCATTACATAACCTTTTATTTGCAGTGTAGCAAAGTAGGGTGGATTTGTGGGACTGATGTTGCAAAAAGTGTTGGTCTCTGTAAATAATGGTTTTGCAGTAACACCTTTTAGGTTTTTTATGCTTTTGTATTCATGAAAAAGCTCTTTTAAGAGTTTTTTGCATCGTGGAGTTGGTTAAAAAAATTACCAAGAAGCAACACTTCCTAAAAATAGCTCTTTTTTATGAGTATTTGCATTATTTTTCATCAATTTTCCATATTAGAAAAAAAAAAAAACTCTTACTATTTATTTGTTATCTTTTTAGTTAAAGTTCAATTAAGTTGTCCACATATGTCAAAGTAAAACTATCTTTTTAAAACCCGTAGAATATACTCCTCTCTCCATCGCATTAAAAGTTATATTGTTATTTTGAATACAGAGATTAAGATAAAGTGTTACAAGTATGAAAAGTAAAATATGAAAAAGAAAGTGATATTGAGAATAGCAAGTGGATAATTGTGAGAGCTTTTTCATTTTGAAAAAGCGTAATTTTTAATTAAAAAATGTAACTTTTTTTAGTGTGACTAAGAAAATATGTTTTATTTTTTTTTCAAACCATAGATATGAGTATAAAACAATGGAGGGAGTATGCTAATTTATTATCTTCTTAAGCAGGGGCGATGAGAACTTACTAAAAATCAAACGCAAATTTTGGAATAGATCAACTTCTTTTTCTTCTTTTATTTGAAATCAGTCTTATTTTTTTGAGAGAGAAATGAAAAAGGGAAGAGAACTTACTAAATAACAAACCTTGAAAAATATTTGCCAAGTCCTGTGAAACTCGCTACCGGCATTAGCGAGTTTACAATTTTTCTTGCTAAAACTTGATATTCCTAGTAGCAAATTTTGTGTGGCGCTCTTGCGTTTTTTCTTTTGCTAAGCTCGCTAATGCTAGTAGCGAGTTTCACAAAACTTGATCATTTTTTACAAATAGTTTTCAAGGCTTGTCTGTCATTTAAGGAAATGCTTTTTTAAAAAGGAATAAAATGAGAGAAAAACTCAATATCACAATCAATTTATGGAAGCAATCTTCTTCTTCATCTTGAATTGCAATGTTGCAGGGGCACAGTCAAGTGGTGTTTCCCCTGCACAAGTGGAACTAACCATCAGATACTATACAAAATAACCAAAATTTCCCACGCTCTAAAGTGTTATGGACGCACTACAAATATTATCAATTAAAAAAGAAATAGAATTTCATTAGAAAACCTCGGGACGGAGGGAGTATGATACTTCTCAGATCACATGTTTTCATCAAGATTATCTACCCAAAGAAACAACCAATAGAAAAAAAAAACATCCAACCAGTTAAACTACGCCTAAAATTGATTACCTTGTGAATTCTTGCAGTTGAGGTTTGCTCCATAATCCATCAAAGTGAAAGCAATGTCAGTTTGATTGAATACAGCTGCCTACATCCAACAAATCCCAGAGAGAGAGAGAGAGAGAGATCAGTTTGAATGAATACTCCTCCCTCTATCCCGAAATGAATGTCCAAATTCAAGAAATTTTTGTACCAAAATAAATGTCTTTTTTGTAAAAGACTTTGTCCCTAAACGTTTTTTTACCAATTTTTTCCGCTATTCATTTTATTATTGTAAAACTAAATGTTTAGAAAGCAGATAACAAGAATATTTATGCATCTTTGCCATCAAAATGTAAAAGAAAAAAACACATATTTTCAAAATGTCCCTTAAAATGAAATTTGGGCATTAGAGACGGAGGGGGTATGATCTGCATCCAACAAATCCAGTCAAGTAGGAGAGAGAGAGAGAGAGAGAGTACCAGGTGTAACAAAGATGAACCTTGTTTATCGGTGTAGTTTGCATCCACTCCCTACCAGTTCCAATAGCAGATGAATCAAAATATTAGTATTAAAGCAGCACTACCACCTAAAATAGGATAAATAGCTTCCTTACCTCACTCAGAAGCTTCCGGACAGCACAAGTGTCCCCGTTCTTTATTGCCTCCCTCAACCCCTAATAACAGGTAACAGAATGCAATTAACCAATTATCATTTGCAAAGAAAAATTTAAAGGCCAGCACAGTTTCCCGTTCTTCTCATATATACTCCCTCCGTCCCGGCCCAAAAGGCAAAGTTTGTGCCTCGCACGCAAATTAAGGAAAGTGATGTAGGAAAGAGAAAAAGTGTAAATGTTGTGAGTATGAAAAATTAAATAGGAGAGAGAATGAGTGGGAGGAATAGTTAGGAGAGAGAATGTTGTGAGTGTAAAAGTAAAGTAGGAGAGAGAATGAGTGGGTGGAATAGTAATAAAAACTTTCCTTTTTGGGAAAGTGCCATTTTAAATGGGACACCCAAAAAGGAAATTTGTGGCTTTTCGGCCGGGACGGAGGGAGTATAAAAAAAGGATCAAATACACGATGCCTTCCCTCCTTGGAAGCTAGGTGGTCAGCATATGCTCAACCAAACTTCATTGAACCAACTGGAATTATCCTAAACAGAAATACAAAGTTTCATACCTCGCCATTCACTTCATAATTGTTAGATGATTTTTCCATTCCACTGTTGGGCACTTGGCCTTGATTATAGATCGAACTGCGACATTTAGCAGAATTCAATTAAAAAGGAAATTTTCGAAAGTTCAGAAATAAAGTGTTTGCAAAGCCAAAGTAAAAAATCTGAAAGCAAAGCGTGCAGCAAACGAACAACAAAGTTTATAAGAATATACTCTTCTGTCCGAAAAGTTTGTCTCGTTTGACTTTTTTGTTGAACTTTGACCACAAATTCATGAGAAATTAATCATGTTCATGAAATTCTAAAAGTTGTTTTTATAATATTATTAACGGTGAATCAATAGAAATTTTCAGAATTTCATGAACATAATTATTGTCATATATTTATAATTAAATTGTCATATATTTGTGGTCAAAGTTCAGCTAAAAAGTCAAATGGAACAAACTTTCTGGGACGGAGGGAGTAAAATTAAATTGGTACAAGTTACTTCAGAAACAATCACAAACTGTATGGAGCTTCAAATAACAGAAAAAATAAATTGGTTGAATAGTGATGCAGGGCAAGTGTGTGGGCTGCAGAATCATGGGATATCAGTACAGAAAGAGCTGGATAGACCAGGCTTCGTACCTAGGCAACCTTATGCATCGCACGGAGGGAATCAAATCACTCTATTTAATAAATCCTAAATAAGACTGATACTAATACTAATACTAATTCAACTGTGAACAAGCTTACAAGCTTTTTATAGACTAATACTGATTCCTAAACCCAAGAACTCAAGTTACTGATGTGAAACTAATTAAGACAGCTAAAACATAAATCCTCTAGGGATTTGAACTCATAAAATACAGAAAATTAAATAAGACTTCTTAGTTTAATTAAGAAATACTCCCTCCGTCCCATATTATGTTACCCACTTACTGTTCCACGCGAAAAATAAGGAATAATATTATTAAAGTAGGAGTTGTGAGTGGGTAGGAGAGAGAAAGTGGGGTAGAGAATAGTAAGTGGATAGTTGTTGTGAGTATGACAAGTGGGTCCCATGAATAAAGAAGTATTAAAAAGTTTCCTTTTTAGGAAAGTGGGACGCCCTAAATGGCAAAGTGGGTAAGGTTTTATGGGACGGAGGGAGTACTTTCCAAGCATGACTGAAAATGACTTTCTGAAAAAAAAAACAAAGAATTAATGTAAAGACTCCAGCAACATACTAAACCAATAATACTCTATTACGAGACTAGAGTAACAAAGTAACTTGACTAATCAAGCGCTTAAACAAGTTTTGCCTTAAACTTGAGTAACCTAGGAATCCTCTTTTGCGCACTCGAGTTTATATTATCTTGATCCTTTTATGGACATCATTTTCAGGGGCTGAATGAAGAGATTCCACAAACCATTGTTAAAAAGTAAAAATTATATTGCAAAAAACTTGAAGTTGATTTGACCAGTCTAAAATTCTTTCTTGATAAGAAAAGAGAATTATATTAGTAAAAAGAGGCAAACGATGGGCAAGAAGTCCATCTAAAAAAAAGGGCAAATTACAAATAAAAGTTCAAAGTATGGGGGTATTTGCACTACAGGGTCCAATGTATTTTATTTTATTTTTGCTATTGAGAGTCCAAAGTCGTGAAAAATTGGCAGTTAAGTGCTTTTGGATGGAAAAGTTAGATTTTTTCGTTAAATCATCACGTGTCGTTCACATGACACTTAACATAGGACATTTTTGAAAATAAACATTAGTATATAAGGGGTAAAAGTGTATAATAATAAACTATTAACTCCTTAAAACCATTTTTATAAATATAAAGGGCTCAACATATTATAATTATTCATAATACCCTATTCAACCCTAACTCTTCAAATCAGATCAAATAAACACCCTCACACATTCTATTCACTTCTAACACGTCGCCCCTAACTCCCTCTCTTCCGGTCGCCGACCACCCTAACTACCACATCCCCCGTCGACCACCACCTTCTTTCTTCCTCTTCCTTCTTCCTCAAACCAAGCGTCCCCCTTTCCACAAACCTAAATCTGTGAACGCCTCTCCCCCTTTTCACAAAACCGGATCCAGGCTCGGTTCAACAACGCGACAGCCGGTGGTTATGGAGCTTGAAGGAGATAATGGAGGCGATTTGAGAGATCGCTGGAAGAAGAACGATGGGATTGGATCATCATTGTTGATGGGTCTTGAAGCGGTTATTGACCACCACCTCCTTTCTTCCTCGTGACGGTTATGGACCACTGCCTCCTTTCTTCCTTGTTGGTTGTTATGGAGCTTGAAGGAGATGATGGCATCCCTCCCTCTAACACTCAGATCTCTCGGCGGCAGAATTGGGTTTTCTATTATTATTTTTTTGGGATTGATAATATTGGGTTTTGAAGACTTAAATTTGGGTTAGTTTTAGTTATATGTGATCTTGTCTGTGGTGGTGGGGACTGTTGGGATGCCAGTAGTAATGGTGGTAGTGGGGCAACATTGGTTGTGTGGTAGATGGTGTTGAGATTAGCGGTCATGATGGACGTTTACGGCGACTTTGATTGGCGGTGATGGAAGTAGTTGATGGTGGGTGTTAGTAATATTTATTCAGATAAATATTAATGGACCTGATAAAGAGGGAAAAGGGAGAAAAAATAATGTAGCTGATAAAGAAAATTAATGAAAAAAAATTAATGGTGTAAATTCAGTAGCATCAAATTATATAATTATAATGAATAAAGAATAAGAAATTTCTTTCTCTAAAGCAAATATATAATTATAATGAATAAAGAATAAGAAAATTAATTGAAAATATAATACTGATGGAAGGGGTTTTAAGTTATAGTTAAAATTAGAAGGGTTAAAATTAAAGACCAAACTGAAAACATACGATTAAAATGACCAAAATGTCATTTGAAAAGTGTCACGTGGACGACACGTGATGATTTAACGAAAAAATCTAACTTTTCCGTCCAAAAGTACTTAACTGCCAACTTTTCATGACTTTGGACCCTCAATAGCAAAAAAAAAATAAAAAAATACATTGAACCCTGTAGTGCAAATACCGCACAAACTTTGACCCTTATTTGTAATTGCCCCCAAAAAAAATACAAGAATTCTACATTATAGAATAGCAACAGCCCAATCTCTTTTCAAATCATTAAAAGATAATCCTCTAAATCCACCATTCGCATATGCCCCAAGCGATGCTATTGAAATCACTTTATCCCATAAGAATTGCCTCGATAGAAGCTGATTTTTTAAAATCCTTGCGTTTCGTTCCAACCATATGCACCAACAAACTGCAAAAAATCACACTCCCACAAGCGACTCATCTTCTCCTTTACCAAAACCTTTATGTTGAATTTGTTGAAAAGAAGTACATGTTCTGGACTTACCCACACTTCATTACACCTCAAACAAACGATTCCAAAGGTAACGCACAAGGCTACAATGGAGAAATAGATGATCACGTGTTTCGTCAAACTCCTTGCAATTAACACACCAATTTGGCGATAAACTTTTAAAAGGTCGTCTACGATTCAAATGGAAATAAACGGTGGACGATAAAACTGAATTGGCCAGTGGCTATAATTTGGGAACTTAAGCCTTGAGGGAAGCTGAAAATTTCCTAATACCCTGGCACATGACTATGTCTCTAGGACTGTTGACAGATAAATTGGCTAAGATCTTATGTTTCAACCATTAGACCTTCACACGAACAGCTTTGCATGAAGGAGACCATTGATGAAACTGCAATTTGTCGTTGGTATTGAGTTAATAAAGCACAAGAATCCACATAAATGCCCGAATCTTGAAAGAAGTCTTAGACCTCCAAACTCGAGAAGCAAGAGGAAACGACATAATGGATTGGGACTCCGAATCAAGAAATTAAGAAAAGATTTACAAGAATAATTACTGAAGCCCTCTGTTATGCACCAACGCATGAGAAGTTTGGAAAAATTTATGAAAAAATGGAACGGAGAAAATAGTGTTTTCAGAAAGAGTCGTCCGCCGTTTTTGTTAGCCAAAACGTTGATAAAGAAATCTTTTAATTAGATTTATTGATTTCGTAGGCCACGTTACTTCATGAGAAGATGATCAAAAAGCTCACTTATAAAGCCTTGTCAAAACAAGTCTTCCAAAATCATGTTTTAATATGTGCGTGTGTATTTAGGATCAAAATAAACGAATGAGAAGCTTAAAGGAGCCAAATATATTTTATAAATTGTTTTTATATGAATTGATATCAAAGGGGAGGGATCATATATAAGGATTTGGGGAAGAACATACAAAAATTGATCATACGCTGGTTACAGAACAAAAGATGCCGCGTGGGGCAATAAAGTGTCGCGCGACGTAACTTAACAATGACGTGTGACACCAAAGGTGCCACGCAACAGAAATCGCCTCCCAGTCAGAATGTGCTCAAAACCGAAACAGAAACTTAAAACAGAAACAGAAACTTGAAACAGAAATAGAAACATGATTTGAGCAACATTTATGCAAACATGATCATTCTTGGCAGATTCATACTAAACCTCCACAGTTTCATCCCTAAGCAAAACAATGGCCATCACCGGTTATATGCCATCATAGGGACTGAACTCAATGGAGTTTTATGTGTGATTATGAATAAAATGATCGCACATAAATGTTGCGGTAAATAAAAAGTAAAGATAAATAGCAAGTGTAGCAAGTTAAATGGGAATTCAAATAATGAGACAATAACAAGTATTTTAAAGCAAGTAAATCCTAGCGAAATTGATCTAAATCAAACCTCAATTGAATGAGGATGATATAGATTGATCTCTAGAGGATACAACCAATCAAGGTGAGCTCTTTAGGTCAATAGTGTGTGCCAATAGTAAACTAAACGGAGTGAGAAGAGTTTATCAATTGCTATTTAACAAAGATTCACTTCTATCTTTTTTGGTTTGCTTGGGTTGAAATCTAGATTCACTTGGTAATGAATCATTCAAATGCTCCAAGGCTTGCTAAGTTTTCCATGGGAATTAATTTTGGTGAGAGAGATTAGGGATTGTGTTTGGGTTGTGAGGAGAGAGAATATGAAAACAGATTTGGGTAGAGTGTCACCAAAGTGTGTAAATCGTCCTCTAAAATGGATAGAGGTGGCCTCTATTTACGGATAACCTAAGGTTCCTAATGTTGCCGCGTGGCGCTTTCTTCGGACGCCAAAGGTTGCCGCACGGCACCTTCTGCTAACCGCCTTAGTTCCTTCAAGAAGCCACAAAGATATTTTAAGTTTGGATAATTCCAGCGAGGTCATTTTGAGGTTTCTTATGCCAGAATGGCCCTTCCTCACTATAAAGTGATATTTCATAATTTCAGAAGGTCTTTTTGACTATATTTATTGCAGATTGGTTCCTTGAAGTCCTTTTTATGCATTTTGACCGGGTGCGATTCAGATTGGGGGTACTTACACACTCTCGTTTAACAGCAAGGTTTCGACAAGAAATTTGGAGGTTAAAACATACTTTTTTTCTTTTCTCAGATATTGCATCTGAGCCAACAAATTCTGCAAGATTGTGAATGGGTCTTGAAACACTTCTGATTTATCGTCGAACACCGTCTTAGAATTTGACCTCCCAATTGGCTTCATCTCATATGACTTTATGATCTACTTTGCAATGTTTCATATGGAAGAAAATCTTTTGGCATTCATGCATTTTATCTACACTGTTGAAGCAGACTTCATCAAATTCTTCTTTGTAACTATACTGACCATCAAAGTGATGGTATTAAATGTAGTTGTGCAGATATTCTGTTGCTACAAAGTTAACTTCCTTTTTAACCCTTTCAGATACTGATTAATGTTCCATGAGTAGCTCAGACCAATAGTAAGTACAAGATACTGATTAATGTTCCATGAGTAGCTCAGACCAATACTATAGTAAGTACAAGAAGAGTAGGAAACTTCATTGTGGAGTTCAGATCTGGAGCTTTCAAAACCATCTCCATGGATGAAGAATTAGGAGATGTCATTTTCGGCACTGTGTCTGTTAATGCGGGAAACACCATTGCAAATTATAAGGAAAATGCAAAAAAATTACCCCACCTATTAGGGTTTTGCGAGTTTAGTAACTTATTTCTTTTTTTTTTTTTTGCAATGAAAATAGCTTAACCAATAAATATGTGCAATAGAAATCACTATCACTAACTCAGTCCATTTTTACCGTTAAAAGTTGTCATGTGCCAATGCACGTAATTTTTTAAAGGGCAAAATAAGAAAATCAAGTTGAACATTTCCCATTCTACCCTTTCTTTTTCTTTTTTACCAGATTCTTCCAATTTATTTATATCCGTCAACAGGTATTTAACCCCGGTTAAATGACTCCTCCCCCTCCATTATTTTTGCTCCGGCAAGTTTTTACCAGATTCTTCCCCTTTCTTTTTTGCTCCGGCAACTTCACCACCCCACAGCATCTCGTCCTCTATTCCCCACCCACAACCCTTCCCCCTGCCCCCTCCTAATCCCCCATGTCAACTCCATTTTTTCCTTTCAAACTCAAATGTTCAATCTCTCTATATGACGACTCCGACAACAGCACTACACCACAACGAGTCCAGCCACTCACCCAACCCACCCACCAACATTGCCGACCCACCATTCTCTTTCTTCAGATCTTGGCACAAATTGGAGAATCAATCATCAATTTTCTATTTGTTTTCTTATTTTTTTCGATTTGGGTAGCAAAACTTTATTGGATTTGTACCTAAGAAACATTGAAGGAGGGGAAGAAACAAGGAAATCAAATTCTCATTGGAATAGAGTTCCTGATCCAAGTTGTAATGGTTGTACTTGTACCTACAATTGAAATCCAAAAAAAAAACAATTCACACACACCCAGCACAACACTTGCAAACAATGTGTGTGTGTATATATATATACACACACAGATAATCAGAATCAGAATCAGAGAATTAATCTCATCCGTTTTCAAGAAATCAAGATTATGGTATCCATTAGTTAGAGAACGCCTGCCATGTTAGAAATTGATGAATTCCGAAAAAAAAAAAAAAGTTGATTATCTTTGTTGTTCTTCTCTATCGTTTCAGATTGAAAGGGCCAAGGGATGAGAAAGGGGATTTGTGTTGAATCTGAGAGAAGGGTGGATGAAGTCATTGTGATGGGGATAGGAGCTTAGGACAGGGAGGGATGGACATGGCAGATTGGGATGGAGATGGGGAAGGGGGATTGGCATGGAAGAAAGGGATGGGTGGAGTTCCATAGGTAAAATATGCTAATTAACAAATTGGAAAATTTACCTCCTACTTAATAGTTTTACATATTGAACCCCAATTTTAGTTTTATTTAAGGAACCATGATTTTCCTATTTTATCCATAAGGTTCTAGTCATGTGGTTGGCACGACACCTTAACGGTAAAAAATGGACGGAGTTAGTGATAGTGACTTCTATTGCACATATTTATTAGTTATGGTGTTATCATTGCAAAAATAAAAAATGAAATAAATTACTAAACCCGCACCACCCTAATAGTTGGGGTACTTTTGTTGTATTTTTTCCAAATTATAATGGCTGCCTACACTTAAAACCAGCATCTGAATCATTCATATTTGTAGTCAACATCATAAAGCCAATAATACAGACTTTCACTTTATCTCTCTTCTGTATCTTGATGTAATAAAACAAACTCTCTCTCTCCCTATATATATATATATATATATATATATATATATATATATATATATATATATATATATATATATAATGTTTGCAACCAGCCACTCTGGTGGTCCAGCAATCTCAACAAACAAGCACTGTGATTTAGAGAATCTTCTTGGTTGCTAGGCTACGCCTAATGACTGCAGATAAAGAAGTATCATCTTCCAATTTCCCTCAATGCCCATATATGTCCAATTGCAATACCTATCATCGTAATTGGCTTCCTCCTGTAACTGTTCTTCGTACTCCTTTTCATCGAAACATGGAACAATGAAAGCCTTAATAGAGTTATTTTGGCTATTGGTCAGAGAGATCACCGTACCAGAGAAATGTTATAGTTGACCCTTAAAAGTAAGCGTAATTTGATCATTTACATGAAAACTGTCTTCCTCAACGGCGCGCATACTCGTGACCATATTTAAAATGAAGAAACAACTACATCTTTGGCATTTTTTTGATTCCTAATCATTAAGGTTGATTCAAAAGAAAATAAAACAAAGCCCTAAACTAATTGGTCTCTTTTGAAAGAAACACGTACACACCCAGCAGCAACAAAAAATTGTCTTCTCTCTCTCTCTCTCTCTCACACACACACACACAAAAACACATATATGATCCAAAACAAGCGTGCCACCACCAACTCCGCCACTGCCCATCAATGTCAGCAACTTCAGTAAACAAAACCCTAAAACAATTGGTGCTTCTCTCTTATTTGATCAAACATGCACATATCCAACAACAACAAAATATCCTCCATTTCTCTCTCTTTATCTCTCTCTCTGAAACAAGCATGCCAAAACCAGTCCATGCCACCATTCCACTACCAGCCATCAGCACCACCTACATCTACGCATCACTTGGAAGATGATGCTGGAGAACAACCCCCTCTCCCCTCTCCACGAACACCCGCCAACCTATCACCACCATCAACAATTGACCTTCAGTCCGCCTGATTACACCAACAACAATCCACACTGCCTATCTTTCTTCAGTCTTCACATTCCTCCAGCCTCCTAGCCACTAGGAATGCCTCATAAATGGAATTGAACCTTCCCTTGTTCTTCTTTATTTATGTTTTATCTATCAACCCCGATAAATTTCCCATTGGTAAGTCTTTGTAATCACTGTATGTTGTGAATGATATTATGATTAGAGGGATATTTAAAGAGGAAACTAAGGGGAGAGAGAGAGAGAGAGAGAGAGAGAGAGAGAGAGAGAGAGAGTTAAGGCAATAATTGGAAAAATATGACGAACAAATAAGGGTAAAATTGTATTTTGAACCTTCTGCTTCTTGTTGTTAAGATCAACTTTGCAACATCTGTTGGGTCTTGGGGTCTTCCTCCTGGGGAAAAGGGAAGAGGATACAAATTGACCAAACCTCATAGAATGGCACCATAATTAACCCCCCTCCCCCAAAATTGGACGCATTTAGGCCAGTTTCCTTATTCCTTTAGAGATTTGGTCCATTTTTATGACCTTACAAGCAATAAGGCGCTTCGTCATGCTAATAGATGTCCTAGCAAATCACATGTACATATAAATACACACACAGGTCTTCTTTAGATACCATTACTTCATCCCCTCTCAATATGAGTGCTCATTTTCAAGAAACAGTTGTTTTAAATTAGCGTTCAGTTTCTAATGAAGTTAGCAAGGATCAAGTCCTAATACTCACAGGCAGTGAAAGGTTTAATTTCATTTTCATGTACTTTACTCTAACTTTCACTTCAACCGCTATACTTTGTTTTTAGCACGGAAACCACAAAAATTTCGAAAAACTATCACTTTAGCCACAAATTCGTGCTTAATCCGTGGCTAATTCGTGAATTTGTGGCTAAATTGATAGTTTTCCAAAACTTTTGTGGTTTTGTGTGCTAATAACAAAGTACAGTGGTTGAAGTGAAAGACGAGATAAAGTACAGTGGTTGAAAATGAAATTAAACAGCAGTGAAATAATGTGACAATTAAGAGCCTTTATGTATATATGCTACTAAAAGTGCTTAAAGTCAGTTTCCTTGAGGGAAAAAAATACAATTTTACCATCTTCATTTTGCATTGCATTTCAATTCAACCATATTATTTTTCTGTCAAAATAACCATTTTCATTTTGGGACTAAGGCATTGTTGTTGTTGTTAATCATTGTGATTTCAAACTCATTTTCAAGTTAACCATTTCATATATCTTCATCCATCTGATTAATGAATTTGATGACATGGCTCTTTCTTTTTCCTTCCACCTTTGCTCGTTTAGCAACCAGACCCGGTTTTGAGGGAGTGCAAAGAGCTCAATTGCACAGGGTCCATAATTTTATGGGGCCTCATATTTTCCTTCGTTCCTTAAACCTAACCCAAATATGCTAGTACTAAATATATAAATTTTGATGTGATAACATGACAAGTATTGTTGCTAGCTTGGTTGGATAATTTTCATTATATACATACTTGAGGTGCCAGGTTCGAATCCCCACAAAGGTGTTCAGCATATTGTTTTTTCTTTTACTATGTATTGTATTTATATATATATACATTAAGGGCCCTATATTCAATTTAGCACAGGGCCCCTATAATTATTGAGACGGGCCTGTTAGCAACCTAACGTTTCTACAAATATTGCAGCAGGTTCATATCAAAAGGTTTGTCACTTAATCTGAGAATTACTAGAATACAAGCACGTAAATGTGAGATCCCATCATGAGCACATGTTGTGCTTTTGTGACTGAAATAGCTTGCCTTAAAGTCAGTCCAGTAAGAGAGAGAGAAAGCGAGAGAGAGAGACAAAACTATGATGGACCAAATGGTTAGATTGAAAGTGAGTTAAAAAATGTAAAGGTCTTTTAGAAGGGAAAAGGGTGACATGGTTAAATAGTATGAAATGCAAAGTCAATAGCTAGAATAGCTTCTTCTGATTCTTTTCTTTCCTTGAAATGTTGAACATTGACACTCATTTAAGGATGGAGAGAGTATATACATGCACATGCGTCTGCAGGTGTGAAAAGGAGAAACATCTAACAGCACCCTTGCTAGAACAGTAAGAATTGTCAAGCTAAATTTGTCATCTACATCTAAGAAACTTCACTGATATCATAAGTATGTTCGCAGATATCTCACAATCTTCACAGAAGATGACTTTGGGGGTAGAACACATTGGCAGAAATTCTAGAAAGTTCTTTTACAGAGTGACCGTATCACTTGGCACATGAGATAAAAGAGCTCAAAATTATTCTCAATGCTAAACCTGGAACTCTTAAAACGTGTGCAGATAAGTGCATAGCTCGTCTCAGATTCATCCCAACTACTGAGTACAGCCATAATAAACACTTTTTTACCAGCAGTACCATCCAAAGCAAGCTTCTCCAATAAGCTGCTCAAACTCACTGATTAACAATCTCTGTCCGTGTTATTGTAGTCTATCCCAGACCCTACCACATTTCGTACAATCACTCTGCTTAGTTGACGTATGTAATTAGTCTCTGTTGTAGTCCAAAGAATCTTACTTTCATACATTAAATCTCACACTGGGGCTACATTTAACTTCTCAAGAATGTGTTCATTCGAGACTTCCTTTCTTTTTTAGTTTTACCGTCGGTCTTAGCATTCCTTTTTTGCTACAAGCATTTAGGAGCATATTGAAATGGTACAGTTTAAGAATGCCTAAAATACTACTAATGAAACAATGAAACATCTATACTTAAAATGAGGGATAGTCAAGAAACCTAGTTGAAGAACGTACCTAAACTTGTTGTTCGAGGTCGAACCTCTACTCTTGGGTGTTGTGTCTGCCTTCTTTGACTTTTGGTTTGACTGTATTGTGACAGTGGAAACACTTTTCCTCTGCAAGTCAAAATCATTCATGAGGTTCATGTAGCCTGCTTAAGTATAATTGAAGTACTATTTCACTAGTACTTGCCTCCGGGGGCGGAGCCAGGAATTGCCCCAGGGGGGGGCAAGATTTCACGGGGGTTCGGGGGCAGCGCCCCCGAAAAATTTTTTTCGGGTCGGACAAGTAAAAAATGGGTCGGATCCATGAAATACAATGTATTTTAGTTAAAAATGTAAAGAATTAAGAAATGGGAAAAGCCTAACTAATTAATTAAGATTGAAAAAATGTGAGAAAATTAGGAAAAAGAGAACAACAAAACTGTTAAGAAAAAGAAATGGATAGAGAGAAAGAGAGAATAGCAAAGATGGAGGACAAATAAAATTAATTGAAAATGTAGGTAGCAGGGTTCGAACACGGATTTGTAAGGAAACACCAAAGGCTTTAACTTCACCCCTTCTACCACTGAACCACACCACTCACTGGTGTTAATCTTGAAGTTAATTATATATATACATATATAAAAAAAAATATGGGGGGGGCAAAAAAAAATTTTTTCCACTGCATTTCCGCCGCCGGGGGGGGCGAGTGCCCCCCCATGCCCCCCCCCTGGCTCCGCCCCTGCTTGCCTCCACGGGTATTACATCATCAGTTGATGGCACTTCGCAGATGCATAAAGGCATTCCACATTTGCATTCTGGAACACTAAGAGAAGAAGACGGTTCAGTTGAAATAACTGAAGCTGTTCCTCTGATGTCTAATCTTGAAATGGAATCGGAAACATCTGCTCCACTTAAAGTGGCCTTTGCACCATGCTCCTCAGATCTACACTCATAAATATAGAAAAGCAATTAATATACTGAATTCACAGATAAACAAGAACATTATCTTTTGGAAGATCTTTTATTCTTCCATAGATAAAAAGGGATATGAACGAGAAGTGACTTGTTTGATGAACCTGCATTGGACTGAATCAAACAGCGGGAAAGGTTACATAGCTGATTCCAAGTGGCTGGGACAAAGGCCGAGTGAAATTGTAAGAATAATACTTAGGAAGCTAGTCCTTCTAAAGTATTGTGCAGCTATATGGGAGAACACTAAACCGAATTACCTAAAGGTTCACATTGTTCCATGACCAACAGTGGACGGATTCTACTAAAAGTCACACATCCCAACACTCCACCAAGCTGTAGGTGAATTCTCAAACACTTTTCACCAAGTTGAGTAAAAGTTAGATTTGAGCCATAAATAGCACATCTCTGTTCCCTAGTAATTTAGACTACTGCCCATATTAGCATTTTTTACATGAGCTCTCAAATGATTTCACTATAGATGATTTGAGAATGCATAAGAACAATAAACTGTTGCATCATAATCCATGTGCTCTCCAATGGCTGACTTCACCTAAATCCAACAATTTTTTTCAATCTCCACATTCTGTGATAAGGAATGGGGCAAGTGTGTTATATGTGTATCTATGTCTCAAACTCATAAAAACGCACTCATTTGGGTCTGTAAATACACCATACACAAAACTTAGCACCTATATAAGTATCTCGTCAACCTGTTCGACATGTCTTTGAATTTTATAAGGAAAATTTACATCCATTTAACTCACAAGGGATCATAAGGGCAACAATATTTGTTGAACTTTGAAAATAAATAAAAATGGAAAAAAAATAGCTTTGGCACAAGATTATCGGGAGCAAGTTGGAATTAAGAGGAATGACTAGGATGCAAGTACTTTATCCTCCATATCTCATGCTAATCCTGGAATTATATCAACTCTTGCTGTCACTATCTTAATCCTCATATTCGCTTATTTGTAGGGAATGGTGAGTGGATTCGGTTTTAGGAGGATCATTGGATTGGCACTAACTCCCTGTGTGAGTTTTACCCTGGTTTGTTTCGAATTTCTCTTCAAAATGCTCCCATTTTTTAGTTTCTTGTTCAAGAAGAGAATAATTTTTCTTGACATTTTCATTTGACTCGATATTTAATGACCAAGAATCTCAGGAGATGGCAGTGGTACTTGAAATTCTTTCTATTTATAAAGTTTGGGAACGTCATGATAAGAGACTTTGGATCTTAATATTCAAGGTAGATTCACTTCTCGTTCACTTTTCAAATCTCTCATTCAATCCAAATTACAATTCATTTTCCGTTGCACAACTTCATTTGTAAATCGATAGTTTCCTCAAGACTGAAAGCTTTTGCATGGTCTTATAGTGCTTGATTGTTTCGAACACTAACAATACTCGCAACGGCAACACCCGAGCAAGGCTTTGTCCCCGAATACTCCCTCCGTCCCACTATACTTGACACTTCTTTCCATTTTGGGCCGTCCCACTATACTTGACACCTTCCAAAAATAATCAAGTTTTTATATTTTTATATTCACTCTACCCCACCACTCATTCTCTCTCTTCATTTTCTACCACACATTTATTCAACCAACACTACTATTTACCCCACTCATTCTCTCTCTTCATTTTCCACCACACATTTTTTTTATTTTATTCTTTTTCCTTGGTTTTTGAACCCACCCCTTGGGTGTCAAGTATAGTGGGACGAAGGGAGTATTTGTGTAATATGCTATAGTAAAGTGAGTCTCACGAGATCTCTTCTTGCATAGTTCAAATGCCTGGAGAATTTGGAGTGACTTGTTTTCTATTTTGAAGAGGGTTGGATTAGCCTTTCAACGATAAATGGATTCCTGCGAATTCGATTTCGGGGATTTGGCAAGGACAATGACGGTAGCAGATTATGGAACTGTGGGTTTTTGAGATGTTATGGTGAATATGGAAGGAACAAAATGTAAAGATTTTTTAGAATAGATCATTATCGTTTTCACTTATCAAGGAGCGGATTGTATCCCTTACTTCTTTGTGTGCATCGGCTATGGGAGAGTTTTGAGGATTATCTATGACCGACTAAAGTAAATATTAGAGAGTTGTATTACATTAGTTTGATTGTCATAGATTGTTTAGACTACATTGTATTTTCTTTTCTCTTTAATTCTTGTGGTAAGAGAACATCTTGTCCTCTCTACTCTATACTTTTTCTCTATTTTAATATATTTCTTCTTTTTTCAAAGAAAAAAAAAGATACATTTCCATAGCTGAAGGGGGTCAATCCCCATTAGCTTGATGTGGCCTTGCCACTGATCATAACCATACACAACCAAGAACACGGTAGAAATCACACTCTTTAAAACGAGTCCCCCATATAATCTAAACCATATTGCTGCACACTCCTTCCCTCATATAATTTTGAATACAAAATAAACCAGGATTAACTTTAGATGATTCCTCCCTCACCTTTCTATGCTTTGATTGGTCTCCTAGACCTCAAGCGTTATAACTGACCACTTTTATGAGACCAAGTGGATGAGACAATCCCTTTCCTACATCCCATCCCCTACCTCTTCTAGCGTTACCCTAACCCTCATAGTTGATATTAGCCAAAAGATTTTAAAGTTCTCTAACCCCCTATTCGGACTCCTCTAGAGTTTCAAGGCTCCACAACCACCCTCATCCTTTTCCAAATACCTTTTCAACTGGATCCACTAATTTAGCACTTAGACTCTCCATCAATGAGTCAAGGGCTCAATCACCAGAAATCATTCTAACTGATTCAATGAACTTGATGCTACTCAAGAGTTTGTAAATTTATGTAATTCAGCACTTCAAAATTTGAGGTTTAGTTTTATCAAATTAGGGGAGAATGGTGCAACCCATGAATGTTCAAGGAAAAAGCATGTTAGATGCATTCGAGAGTATTCATGATTTGCTAGAAATCAAAGTGGATTATTTAAAACCTTGAAAAGTCGTATTATAATTAGTGGATTCCTACTAGATGCAGTATTAAATACTAATAAGCTCATCAAATTTATTTTGGTAGTTCAACATTTTAGGGTTTGAAATATTTGGGTCATTTTTCAATTTTATTGAGAACAAGTTTTCTTATGATTTTAAGATTCTAACTTAAGAATCATGTTATGCATCGAATCCATTGTCTTCTATTATTCTATGTTCAGTTTTCTTTCATTGGTATTCCTTTCATCATTATTAGTCCATAAGAAGCTTGCAAAACTTTTTAAGTTGATTGATTGATCAATAATTACTCCAGCAATCAAGAGCTTTATTTTCTTGACTTATGTGATGTGATTCCCTTGGTGGTGATGCCTAAAGTTGTCTATGTATGAAGCTAGGCTTTTCCTACACCCTACACATATAACTCATCCCCTTTCTAACCTAGTAATTGTTAACGGGTAGTGTTCATACTGCCCAGAACACCCCCTGCCCTTTTTCTTTAATAGCCTAGCTCACCCTTATGATCTATCGGTTACAGCCTTAGAAGCAGCCTCTAATATATTTTCTTGTTGTATTGTAGATCATTATTTAACCAATGTAATCTAAAGTGTACTCAAGCTTCGAAATTTGGGATAAATAATTGGAATCCTTATCATTTTCCAGGAACTTGTTACACTAAAAACAAAAGTTGTAGACCTCATCCAAGTTTAAAAAGAGTAAATTAAAGAATGAAATGAAAGAGAACTATTCATGTTGAGGCCTTAGAAGACTCTTGATTAGAAAAATATGGAGAGCAGGCAATAACAAAGATATACTTGTGAGGTAATGTAAAATTCAAGTAGCACAATTGCGGAATAAAATTACAGAATTGTAACTGTTAAAATTACCGAGATGTATTATTATAACAGTTGGAGCAAACTCTAACGCTCGAGTAAATACCGAACTGTGGTAAGGCCTGAAATGAACCATGAAACAAAACATGATAAGTCTTGCAAAATCAACCAATTGATGCACAAGTACATAAACATAATGTATGTGCACACGCACAGATACACAAACACGTATATTGTTTTGTTTTCGTGCATTTTGATTTTCTCTTCTTAACACGAGATGGATAAGGAAAGAGAACACACCATTTGATCTGACGAATGTTCAGCACATAAGGTTCGCCCACAACATCGGCAATGATGCTGCAAACATACGAGAGAGAGAGGTAGAGAGAGATAGAGAGAGAGAGAGGTTAATCAGAGGCTAAGAGAAGTCAAAAGCATAGTAGATTCTAAAATAAGTGATATTTCAGTGTATCAATATAAATTATTAAAAGATATGAAACACCCTTTCTTACCAGTATTAAATGAGCAATCTAAACTAAAAAAAAAAACTCACTGAATAGATTTTTTTGAGTACTTCACCATTAGCCTTCTAGCTCATAAGCTTATTAGCACTCAGTTTTCAGGGTCAGGATTATTTTCTTGTTATTTTAATCAGCAACTTTTGGTAACTAAAACTTTAAGAGACTTTATCACTTAACCATTATAAGGAGATGAGAGTAACAATTCAAAAGCTAGGTTTCTTGTAGATGCTCCCCTCTTACTACATATAACTCCTACACATTGAAATAGAGGATTTTCAACACCAGGTATCTTCTTTCCAAAATTCAGCAATTTAATAATATCTTCACTTACCACTTACATATGGAATAAGCATGTAGTTTGAACACATTTCATTAAATTGGATACTCCTAAGAGTAATCCCTACGCGAGCTCATTGCGGTTCATTCTTCATTGCACTCAGCTCCTCTGACCTCAATTTTGAGTATGTGTTCTTTTTAATCTGTTTTTTGGTTGAGGTTTTTTTATATGCTGTTGGGGATGGAGTAAGAACTCAATTTTGGTGGACCATATAGTTGGGGCATCTCCACTTCACATGTCTTATCTTGTTCAGCCTCTATACGACTCGTGATGCTCCTAGTTTGATGTTATCCTTGATTGTTCAACCTCTCCACTTTGCATTCCTTATCCTCCATTGTTCAGCCTCTACGACTCATGATGCTCAACTTTGTATCTTACCATTGATTGTTCAGCGTCTCTACGACTCATGATGCTCACCGGCGAAGCCATAAATTTTTGTAAGGGGGTCAATAATAATGTAGTGATGGAAAAGTATACAATAGTAAATCAATTTTGATTAAATGGGGGTCAAGAAAATAATAGTGTAGCTTTTACTTACAATTAAGGGTTATAGAATTTCATATATCAAGATGCCCTTAAACCTTGCCCACATATATGTTGCAAATATGCCAATCATCTGATCCAGCTCCTCTATATTGCCCCAATCTCCCAATTCAGTCATGGGTTTTTGACACTTGGCATGATTTAACTATATGGCCAAAATTACAATGATAAAACAAGTCATTGTTGGAGCTACTGCTATGAGGCAAGCTCAGGAAGGTTAAGCCAGTAGCTGTTCACTTCTCTCACCTCAAACTACACTCGGAACAGATTCGCGACCTGAGCTAAGTGCTCATTTGGTACGGAAACATGACCAATGAATTCCTTGATTTGTTCATTATTTTCACAAATTTCAATCCACAATAGTGTAAATAGCATTGAAAAGAATCCCCAAAAAAATACACCAACTGTATTACTCCGTAACACTAGCATCTCAAGGTATTATGTCTACAAATCGCTTATGACTTGGAAAAACAAAAGCAAATTAGACACGATGAGTTGGATGAAACAAAAATTATACAATAACCGGCCTTTAAAATGGATGATCGAGGGATAATATAGTGCTTCGATTGGAAAAATCATTCCGCATAAGAGTAATAAATCGAATCATACTAATTGGTTGCAGAATGATAATCGGACTCAAGAACATGGAAGGGGAGAGAGTACCCGGCGCCGGAAGGTATTGAAACTGCATTTGCAAACGTCGCAACGAGTAGATTCCTGGAACGGTGGAGGTTCTGGGTACGACATTTCTGCAATTTGGGACGAGATTCTTGAAATTCACAATATATATACAGGGATTGGGATCAAATGCTTTGTGAATTCTTCTGTGACCGCCGGCTATCAATATCAAGCACTGATTTCCAAGGATTATTCGATTCATCATGGAAACATTGAAAAGACTTTTAACGAACGGAGGCTCGTGAAAAGCTCAGTGAGATAGTGTAATTCGACTCGAGTTGGAATAGACTTTTCAAACTCCTTTTATTATCAAGATGACTTTGTTTGTTTGATGAATTTTAATTGAACTCCACTAGTTTAACTTGTTAAAACCTCGAATGATTTTCAACCCCGAATGGTTTTTTGGTTCACAAATATCTTGATTGAGTTCGAGTTCGGTTTGATAAACTCGTTGACACTTAAATTTTTGTTCAAACTAGTCTAATAAGCTCGAACTCGGTTCGATAACATCGTGATGATGTAGTAATTGTTTCGGATCAACCTTATTACATCAATTAGGTTGTACTTTACCGCATATTATCTGAAATCATGAATAAACATCGTAATGGTTTCCGACTAATACCATCCGACGTTAGGATAAGTATAGGTGTTTTAGACATGAAAATTGTATTGAACAGAGTATATTCAAGGTGTAAAATGATGTTACCTTAAGGCGGTTGGTAGATAATTATATTGTAATAATTGGACAGATGTAGTACATCCCGTAAAATTCGGGGGGAATATAGGGATTAACTGTATCCGAGAATATACGAGTTCGTTATTTTTTGCGGCGTGGACACGCCTGCTTAGTTTGGTCGAGGTTGCTCGGTGTAACGAGGACGACCTGATGCCTTGGACAAACAGAGCAAATGTACAAGTGACATGTCGTATGTCGGAACAAGATAGGTCGTGACCTTGTAAAGGTCGGACCATGCTCTTGATCGACTTGACTTGTTTGACCGATGTCCGGTCTTATAGGACATGATGATGGGCCCTCATAGCGCATTAGGCTTAGATAATAGTGTGGATGTTGGGTTGGCCTTGTTGGGTCCAACCCATCACTTTTATTCTGTTCAGTGGCTCCCACTATTGACTCGACGCCTATGAAGGAGGAAAGTAAGAAAGGATGGGAGTTTCCTGGTGGAAAGTAAGAAAGGATGGGAGTTTCCTTTGCCCACTATTGACTCGATGCTTATGAAGGAGGAAGATTATTAGGTCCCAGAGTGGAGCAACGTGCTGACCATGAGGTTGATGGACGTAGCTCGCAACATCACGGTTAATTGGGAAGCTCTTCAGTCGAGCAAGGACTACTATGTCTAGGCCGGCATGATGATATGATGATGGGCGACGAGGGTAGAGTTTCTCCTTTGGTCCCCATGATTAGGAGTCTTAGGTATCCATACTGGGTGATCCATAAGCGAGAAAAGTTTAATGACCAATGTCTGCTGTGTAAGAGGGTGTCGGGGCATTGTCGGAGGTTGGATTATTATGGCGGTTAAGTACCTCTTCATGATTGTATGCTTTTTGTCCTTTTTTTATCGTTCGTCGTCTTACCTTATCCTTCTATCCATGTTTTGTGCAGCTCTAATGCCCAGCAAGAGTCCTAAATGGAGCGCATCAATGATCTCGGCGACCATCGCATGAGCAAGAAAGGTCATGGTCACGCCAATGCGTGAGCTAGTAGGGAGAGAGATACTGCTACTCGGAACAACTGACTCACAAAAGAAGGAGTAGGAATGGTTCTCATCGATGGGATTGAGCCAGTCCAGCTGATTGAGGGCGCAGATGCTGGCCATCAGGTGGAGATGAATGATGAAGCTCCTAGCCCGGAGGGTGGAGCTGATACTGAGGTCATACAAAGGTCAAGTGCAGACCTGCAGGTCGAGCTAGCGGCCGATGAAGGGCTTACTACTGAGTTCCTCGACCTGGAATTAGAGCTCGAAGGTCAAGATGACATTGACATCGTCCTAGCCATTAACGAAACATGAAAAGGTCTATGGTGAAGACCAGAGATAAGATGGTTGGCCATTCGGCCAGAAGGATTGCACCGGTCGGCCCATCTAGGCCGTATGGTCGGTCTCTAACCCTCCTCTTGCTCAAGATACGGAAGCCATGGATGCATAAGTGGTGAAGTCCTTAGTGGACGTTCTGAGTGATGTTGCCTCTCTGAGTGGGGTAAATTCTCTATATCGCCAATATCCAGAGATAGCCCTTGGTCAGGTCAGCATCTGACGAACAGCCGACAGGGATTTTCTCGCAACCTTTGCTGACTCCGGCCTTACCCCCAAGGAGTTCAGCAACCGTTCTAGCTTGGCGGCTTCCGAGGTACCACTTATCCATTTTTAAACTCTCTTCTCTTGCTAGATACAACTTTTTAATCGCATTTTATATGTCTCACAGGCTCTTGCCTTAGTCGATCAGGGCAAGTGTGAATGAAGGGCAACCATAGAGAGGGTGAGGACTGCCCAGGCAAATTTGGCGAGAAAGGTGGGGAGGCAGAGGAGCTAAAGAAAAAGCTACTTGACTTGGATGGTCATAAGAAGCTACTTGACTTGGATGGTCGATGCATGGCTGTGCAGACAGCCCTCTTCAACGCCGAGAAGGAGAGAGATGAAGCCCTCCTTGACTTGAGGGTTGCTCGAGAGCAACTGGCTCCCCTCCAAGAGTAGGTTGTTACTTGGGCCCCTTTGAAGCTAAGCTGGAGAGTGAGGTTGCCTTGGCTAATCACGAGAAGAACAAATTGGAGGCCCTTGTCGAGAAAGTCACCAAGATCCTCAACAATATGATGCTTGAGAAGGATGAAGAGCATCGTGCAGCTATGGCTAGGTGGGAGGAGGAGGCTCAGGCCAGAGAGCGGGTTGCAATAGAGAACTATAAGAAGAGTGATGAATGTTATAACATCATCATTGACAAAGCTCATGAATTCTTTGGCGTGGGGCACAAATATATGGCTCGCCGAGCTGTGGTCGATCCTGATGTTGACCTAAGTGTGGAAAAACTGGCTCAAATGGCGTGTGTAGACCATTATGATGATGCCGCTTGTGCAGGTCATCCTCTTGTTTCCTATGATGCCAACGACCTAGCGGTTATTGCCAAACAAGATGTTGAGGATGGTCTTGAGCCATGGGTCGCACCTGCTATCTAACCAAGAAACTTTGATAGCATAGTTATATGCTGATGAGTCTGAGGAAGAGGTCGAAGTCACCCAGGACCAAGTTTTCGAAGACGTCGAGCAGCAACATCATTCTTGATCTCTTTCTTTGCAAATGTAATGAGCAAGTCTTTAAACAATTTTTTCTCTCTGTTTGGATGTTCTGCCTTAGCCCGGTTTGGGAGGCACTTTATTTTCAAACTTTTGTGTTGGTCGACTCTGGCCCATTTTTGGGGGGGTCGACCTGTGAATGCTCTGTTAATAGGATCATAGCCTTGGCCCGTTTTGGGAGGTATGTTTTATGTTTAATGTCTTTTTTCATATTTGTTTTCTCACAACGAGATAGAATGCACTCCACGAATTGTCAAGACTTGGGTCGGACCTGTTTTAAATGAGGTCTACAAAAGTGCTTGAAACGAAGACGACTTAGCGTTAGGTCGGACTTGTTTTAAAGTAAGAGAAAACTCGTCTAAGTTTCAAGATCGAGCAGTAGCACGATCTGATCGTGATCGACCTAAGTAGATCGGACCAGAGAGGACTTAGAGAGGTTTTTTTTGTCTTAGTTTTGGTTCGAGATAGGCTCGATTTGGGGTTTAAGTAAAGCAATTAATGTAGGTTCGAGGTGACTAATTTAAATTCGAGTCGACCTGATCCTACTCGACCCTAACTTAGATTTGAAGTCGGAGAGTGTTTCTTGACTAATTCTTTGGTAAACCTTCTTCCAATTTGGGTTGAGAAATGCAAGGAAGTAGTAGGGTGGAACATTAAGGAAGAGAAATTCCTTTTCTTTGAACTCGAGATTATTACAAAGAAAATTCATTAATAGAGATACATCATAAATCCTTCAAAAGTACTACTTTGCTAGATGGCTAGCATGCCATGGGTGTTTTAACCCACTTCCTCCTGGGGTTGTAATCATGTAGGTCCTCTCTTTGATTACTCTAGTAACGATGTAAGGGTCTTCCCAGTTAGGTGATAACTTATTTTGCTCGGCCTTCCGTCCTATTACCTCAACTTTCCTAAGGATATAATCACTGACTTTAAACGATCTTCTTATGACTTTCTTGTCATGGTATCCCTTGGTCTTTTCCTTATAATTGACCATTCTGATCTGGGCATTTAGTCGTTTCTCATCGAGCAATTCGAGATCAATCAATCTATTAAAGATATTCTAAGTTTAATGGAACAAAGCGACCCTAGCCATTGGGATTTGTAACTTGGCTGATGATATAGTCTCGGACCCATAAGTGAGGGCAAATGGGGTTTCCCCTGTGGGCCCCCAGGTGGTTATGCATACTTCTTAAAGAGCAAGTGGGAGTTAGTCCAACCATCTGCCTGCTCGCCCATACAAATTCTTGTTTAATGTCGACATAACCAACTTGTTGGCCACTTCTGATTGTCCATTGCCTTGAGGATAGGCGAACAATGATTACCAATGCTTGACCCTTAATATGTTCATCTCCATTTCAAACTTTTTCGAAAATTGTAGGACGTTGTCAGATACGATTGAATGCGGCACCCCAAAACGGCACCAAATGAAGTCGTGAATGAAATTGATGGCATTTTCTTGGCCATCGACTTTGCTTCAATCCACTTGGTGAAGTAGTCCACCGCCACGATCACATAGTTACAATTTCCACGGGGAGGGGGGGTGGAAAGGTTCCTATCAAATATACCCCCGACATGTCGATCTAGCTCCGTGAAGATAATGATGTTACCGTAGTGAACGTTGCCGATCATTTGGACTGCTTTATCTCGTATCACATTGATTGGTACCATGGTCTGGGCGAGGCTTTCCTCCAGCTTGAGTTTGTGCGGGTAGGAGGAAGTGAGTAGGGACCAGAGGGATATGTTGGCTTGAGTGCGCTTGAGCTGGGTTAAGATTGGGTCTTCAGCCTTTGGGTCAAGCGCTTCAGCTTCTTTGGCGTAGGGGTCCTTTTCAGTTCGGGGTTCAAGTATGACTGGCCTCTTGTCTATCCTCGGAGGATTCACCGGGATCTGGCCGGAACGCGTCAGTACGTTCACTTCTGGCTTTACTTCTTTACTTGTTTCTCACACTTCTGTCATGGGAGGGCCTTGGTTAGCGTATGGCCATGCCTTGCATCTCAGCTCGTTCACCATTATTACCTTTGTTGGGGCTTTAACGATGGCCTTAATGTCTTCCCAGGAGAGGGGCTGGGGTGTCAGGACGCTCGGACCATTGGTTGTTATGCGGAGCTCATCCCAGCTTATCATGGAGCAGAAATTTACCGTGATCTTGAGTTGAGTCAGGCTGAGGAGATTTGTTGGAGTAGATGACGTAGTAGTCAAACTTTCCTGATGGCTCGCCTAAGGTTCCAACTGTGGTATCACCGGCTTCATACGTCTTTTTCAGTTTTTGTTGAGAGGAAGTTTTCTTCTTTCTTGGGGACGGTCCTCATTTATTTCATCTTGGAACTCCCTCTCCAGACAAATGGGGCAGTCCCAAACATCCCACCAGATGTGTTCGGCAGTTTGCAGTGGTCTCGGGACCTCAGGGCATTGACTTGGCACATGCTTCCCTAATGGGCCTCGTGGCTTCATGTCGTAGCTGCGGGGCTCATATAGAGGTGAATGATTGTATCCCGGGGGACAATGAGAGACGTTGGGAGCTACGGGAGTGGGTACGTCCTCGGGAGCCCCAGGCTGCTGGGGGGTGGACAATGTTCCGAAATGATGCATGTCACCTTCGATCCAGGCCTGTTGTTCGTCCTGGCATTTTTCAAGAGCTCTGACAGCTTGCCAAACCTTTGCCATTGTTGGGAAATTTCTCAGGGGTAGAATTTCGTTTCCCTCACTGTCATCTGTTGACCTTACCATGGGAGAGTGGTGGACTGTTTGGGCCACTGAACTTGGAAGGGTTGTAGGACCTTGCGGTTTTGACACTGAAAAGACGGCTCCTAGGTACTCTCAACCACTATCGGTTCGCTGGAGAGGGTGACGGGTAAGGTTTAGACATGAAAAGGTCTTTTTTAGATAAAAGGGGAAAGCTCATGTGACATACAATTTCCTTTTTTTTATTTTTTTTATTTATGTTTTTTTTTTGTTTTAATTTACTTAAAATATGTTTTCTCAGAATCCTAAGTGGGTTGGAAAAGATTGCTCTTGTTTTTCGCAACTACTCTAGATCCTGGGTCAGTGGAGACCGTTAGTGCGGCTATAAGCCCCTCGTTTTGCAACTGTATTTCGACATCTCGGGGTGGACAGCCCCGGGCGAGGGTCCTATAGGGCAAGCGTTTTACACCGGCCAAAAAGAAAAAATCAAACCTAAGGACCGAGCCTGTCATGTTCGTTTTAATGCGTCGGCCATGTGAATTGTGAACCGGGCCAACACCTGAGTCAAGATCGGGTCAAGAGTTCGGCATGACCTCTCTTTACCTTGCTTGCGCAAGGGATCTATGACGTTAGGTTTTTGGCTAGGTCATATTGTCATGGATGACGTATTAAAGGCTTGATGACATGGTGTCATGTGGGCATGGATGTATATCCGGGACAGAGCATTGTCTGGGTGTAGCTTTGGAAATCAAGATCGGGTCAAGATTTTAGCATGACCTTTCATCGTCTTGCTTGCGCAAGGGATCTTGATTTCTGGGCTATAACCCAGATAATGGCCGTCATGAGATATGTATCCAGACTTTATGACACGGACTGGGTAAAAACCAACCGAGTCTGGACAGAGTGTGACGCAATCGTGCATGGTTGACACTGGCTAGGATAGGAAGTTTGGAATGATCCCGTGCGTGCTCGAGAGGCGTAGGAAGGCCAACCGAACTGCAATTGAGACCATCCTGGGTTTGGGGTTGTAGTGTGCAGTGTACAAGATAAGAGTGTGCGTAGTGTGCGGTCACTAAAATTATTTTTCTAAGTAAAACATAAATTTTTCAGAGTTTTTAAATGTACGTAGACAGATGTATTATGATGCATTTTTTGTATTCTTATTATTTTTTTGAATAAAAAAGTAAAGCATGTGCACACACACACAACAGTTAAAGAAGGGTAAAATGAAAGTTTGACCCTCATCAATGTTTTAAAAATCTTTTTTTTTTGTTTAAATGTTTATAAAACAAAATTATCCCCAGCGGAGTCGCCAACTGAAATTACCCGGATTTGCGCGCGCGAACCGGACATCTCGCATGCATGGTCGGGAGGTGTTGCTGCGTTTGGAGGAGTCGCCACGCCATTTTGATATAGCCCAAAACATTGAGAAAAGGCTTTGTTTTTGAAAAGGTTGTTGTGTGATGAGATTTTAAGTTCGGAGGTCAGGTTACGTCTCGGGAAGAGAATAGTAGAGCTCACCCGAGTCGCCTCGTATACACGAGTCTTTCGATACCCCTCTTTCTTTAAAAGGTGTGTGTGTGTGTGTGTGCGCTTTAAAAATGCATTTTGAATGGGATGTCTACATTGTATGCTATGCATTGAAATGAATTGAAATAGTTTTGGAAGGAGGCCTTACCAATGTTGGTTCGTGTCTATCTTTCGCTGGGGAATAGCGTTTGTGAATAGTGCTCCGGGATGGATCGGGATTGCTTCAGATGTACCGATGTCTGCGGACAGAGATTCGGCGTGCCTCGAGGGTGCTAGGTGTGTCCTCGAGCAGAGGTTCGGCGTGCCTCGGGATTGTTGGTTGTACTCGGGCAGAGGTTTGGCGTGCGTCGGGATTGTTGGTTGTACTCGGGCAGAGATTAGGCATACCTCGGGATGCCTCGGGATTGTCCGGCAGGGCTTCGGGATGGACTGGGATGCCTCGGAATGGACCGGAATGGCTCGGTATGAACCGACAGGGCTTCGGGATGCTTCGGAAGCCCCTCGGGATGGCTCGGGAGCATATCGGGATGGCTCGACAGGGCTTCGTAGTGCCTCGGGAGGGCTCGAAAGGCCCCGGGAAAGATCGAAAGCGACCGAGATTGCCTCGGAAGGACTTAGAGGGGAGCTTGAAGGTTGGGGGGAGAGAGGAGAGAAGGGAGGAGTGAAGAAAATGAGAGGGGGAGCCCTCTATTTATAGGCCTAAAAAATATGCAAAGTGGTCCGCACGGATTGTTGTGCAAAACTAATTTTTTGGTTTTCCCAAATTTAAGGGAATATTGTGGACATTAAGAGGATTTTGTAATTATGATGTCTACTTGCAAAAGTGTCCGTGCGGACCATTCTGCAGGATGGATATTTTTCATAATTTCCAAAAAGTCCTTTTGTTTTATTTTATCCCGGAAGGGTCCTGCCTTGGTTTGGTTGGTGGTTTTGGACCTTTTGAAGATTACGGGTCTTCGGGATCACGTTTGTGTGAGTCCACGGTGTTTCCCGTGTGTCGGATGGGGAGCGATCTGGATTGGGGTACTTACAGTAATGTGACCTTCGAACCTAACAATCTCTGTTCAAACAGTTTTTTCCTAAGTTTTGGCTCCTAATCAAAACGACCTCCTTTTCAAACAGATTTTTCCTAAGTTTTGGCCTTCAATCAAAACGACCTCCTTTTCAAAATATTCTTTTTCAAATTTTAGGCTCATAATACAAAATGGCGTGGCGACTCTCTTTTTCGTGAAATCAAAGAAAACCGCTCACGACCCTCGCGATCCGGGTAATTTCAGTTGGCGACTCCGATGGGGACTTAACATGTTTTTTCAAAACTACCTTCATTTTAAAAAGCATTTCCGTGGGTGAAACTTTCGTTTACCCTTCCTCGTTTCCGTGCGTGTGTGTTTTCTTCATGTCTCGTGTTACTCGCTTTTCTTTTCAAAAAAGAAATTTCAAACAACTTCAATTTTCAAAACATTGGACTGTTTTAAAAAAAAATGTGTTGCTTTTCATCCCTTTTGAAATCATAACATGTTCGTGCATATTTCGTTCATAACTGGTTTTCATGCAATATTTTGAAATGCTCATAAATTCTTTAAAAATTCATTCTGAAAATCTCTATTTCACTCAGAAAAATAATTTAGTGACCGCACACTACTCGCACTGCTGCCGAGGTACACTGCACACTACAACCCTTAACCCGGGGTGACCGTTCAACTGCAGCTTGATCGGCCTTCATATGCCTTTCGAGCGCGCACGGGTTCATCCCAAACAACCCATCCTAGCCTGTGTAACCATGCACTCTTTGTGTCACACTTCGTCCAAGACCTTGGTTGGTTTTTGGCTTAGTTCGTGTCATAAAGCCTAAGTGTATGTTTTTTACACCGATCTCCCTCACAAGTCAAAACTTAAAAGTTGAGATCAAAGGTCGTTTCTCGACCCGAAGTCTTAGCTTTTGGCTTTGACTTTGATGCAGAACCGTGTTAAAAATATATCGAAAGTTCAATGTGACGCCGTGTCATCAAGGATTCAATGTATGAACCATACCGGTCACAACTTGGCCAATGCCAAAAGCTAAGGCCCCTCGCGAAAGCGAGTCAAGAGAGGTCATGCCAAAATTTTGGCACGATTTCTACCTTAAACTCGAGGATGTTGACTTTGACCATAACCCGTATGGCATATGCGTTGAAAGTTTACATGACCAGCTAGCCTTAAGTTCACTTTTTCCTTTAGTCGGTGGTATCCGCTTGCCCTATAGGACCCTCGCTCGGGATTCTCTGTCCTGGGAAGATGATTTACATGTGAAAAACGAGGGGTCTATAGACGTAGTTTCGGGATCCACTAATTTAAGACCTAGAGTAGTTGCGAAAAAGAAGAGCAATCTTTTCCAACCATTTAGGATTCTGAGAAGACATGTTTTCAGTAAACTTGAACAATTAATAGAATAACAATTGCATGATCCCATTTCTCAAATCTTCAATCGCGACCTTTCGCGGTCCGATCTTTAATCCCGACCTTTTGTGGTCAAATCTTTAATCTCGACCTTTCATTGTCAAATCTTTAATCCCGACCTTTCGCGGTCCGATCTTTAATCCCGACCTTTCAACGGTCCAACCTCCAATCGCGGCCTTTCACGGTCCGATTTTCGTCCTCGAACTTTCACGGTCTGATCTCATTTTCGATATCGACCTTTCAAGGTCCAATCTTTTCCAACCAGTTAGGATTCTGAGAAAATGTGTTTTAAGTAAACTGAAGCGGTAACTGCACGTTGCACAAGCCCAAAGCCTTGAGCCAAATACCCCTTCCAAAACCTAAGCCCTACCTTTTGTTCCCTGCAGCGAACAAAGAGTGGTTCAGAATTCCGGGTCAGCGCCTCGCCAGAATTACAGTTACGGAAGCGTCAGACAGTTCCTCAGTTTCCTTAGTTCCTACAGCCAGATTCTCCAATATGTCAGGCTCGCCGAGAAATTATGACGGGAACAGAACCCCGCCACCGGTAAACGACATGACACTGGAAGAAGCCATCCGGGCCTGTGAGGTTCACAAGAAACAGAAAGAAGATCAGCAGAATTTTGTGGTACAACTTCTGAATGAGCGAGGTATAGCAGCTATCCCCCAGCCAGATGGTAGTTTCGTCCTAATCGAGGATGACGATCCTCCCCGATCAGTTCCCCAAACCTTCAACCAGGTTCCTCCGCCTTTGAATTACCGGAATCCTTCAATCCAAGGAAACAGCCGACCGAGGCTTCATATTGCCACTTCTCAAGGCGCCCCTATCTTACATGGCCAAGCCGGTTCTACCCCCTTTACTCAATACAACCAGCGCATCGCTGGACCATCTCAAGCAGATCCCAATATCCTCCCGGGTTCAACTCGTTATCTATATACGAGCCTCAGAATAACGGGATTAAACCCCGATTTAACCCAGAAAAAGCTCCCGCATATCCAAATATCTCAAGCCTGCCACCTTCAATCACTGCCTCTCTGATCGCAGCACCATTCACCGAGCCTCAAAACCCACCATTGGATCCAACCCTGGTCTGGATGATCGAACAAATGAAGGAAATGAAAGCCAGCATGGGCAACTCCAAGAAAGAGACACTCAAATCTACAGATCCGTGAATGGTCACGCCTCTTCCAGTCAAGTTCAGAATGCTTGAGATGGACAGATTTGACGGGACTGAATGCCCTCAAACCCATGTTGACACCTACGTCCTAGGCATATGAGCAAAAGGGGCCACCCTCCAGCAAATGGCCGACCATTTTCAGCACACCCTCAAGAGTTCAACGCTACGGTGGTTCCTAAGGGTCAAGTCCGAAGACCGCCACATTTGGGACCAGATCAGCAACATCTTCCTTGAACGGTACCGGTCCAACCTGGAATGAGAAACAAGTCGTGAAGACTTAATCACCACCGAACAGAAGGCAAAAGAAAGTGTCGAGGAGTTCTACAAAAGATGGAGCTAGAAACTTTCCGAAATCATGGAGCCTATTTCCAAAGACGAACAGATGCGGATCTTCAAGTCCTGCTTGAGGCCATCCATCAAAACGCTCATCAGCTACCACTTCTTCCCTGATCTCCGAGCCATGGTCAACGCAGGTTCCCAATTCGAGAAATACTTAAAAGAAAAGACGTCCCCGAGTCCTGCCCCTTCTTATCACTATGAGGCAGCCCCGTCCAATCCAATATCTACCCCAGACAAAGGGAGGGAGGTTGCAGAAGCAGTCCATTACATTCAGAATGGAGCACTACAAAGAAGCGATGGTCCCCCAGCACAACGACTGCACTATGATAATTTTGGAATGCCCATGAGCGAGGTATTCGATCGTGTAGTGAAGCAAGGTCTCCTCGAACCTATGGAAAACTACCAGCCCAAATTCCCCAATGCCAATTAGGATGAAACCAAGCATTGTGCTTTTCACAAATACCACGGTCATACAACAGACAACTGCACAGTTTTGAGGAAAGCAATTCAAGGATTAATTGAAGAAGGAAAGTTGGAGCGCCCCCGCGGTTCCAATACAGTCAGAAATCCACTCCCCATGAACAATGGGGTGAACATGGTGTAATTTGGACAAAATCTCGTGCATGAATGAGTCCTCTGCAATTCCTTTTTTTGTGTCTTAGAGTCTAGCTTCGAAAAACAGCTAGAGTCTGTGGATTTTGAGTCTCTCAAGTTATCTAACGGCCTTACGCCTAAATTTGTAGCAGACACTGTGTTTCCTTACATTTTGAATGAAAAGTCCGACATTTCTGAGTATCCCCTCATTGCCACTTTAATAAATGATAAATTAACTGGTTCACTTGATAAATATGCAGACACACTAATTGAACATTACATTAAAAAAATCTTTAAGTATGTTGTCCGACGAGAGGAAAATCGGGCCCTAGCTGCCGAGAAGGTTCTAACCCAAGTGAATTTGGAGTCTGCTGAAGAGACTAAAGAGACGCAAATCGGATGACCTGTCGAAGAAGCTCGCATCCCAAGAGGAGCGTCATTACCAGAAAGTGCAAGCCACTCTTGAATAAAAAAAAAGAGGGAAAGTCATACAGTCAACCTTCGTAGGTTCTAGTACTTTTCTCATTCAATCAAGTCCTTCTCGGACATTGTAGTTAATCTTAAATTTCTATACATGAGTCTTCTTTCTTTTCTTGCTAGGCTTGAGACATTATTTGCACACCTACATTACATTTAATGAAATGGTTGTATCCTATATGATCACTTGCATTGCTCAACAAATAATCTCTGGAAATAATTAATGTTCTGATTAATCGGTGTGAGAAAGTCAACTAATGCTCTCCCTATACACTTTTCTTACCTCACAAAGGCCTCCATCAAGCCATACACTTTCCAAATCATGTCCCCACTATCACCTTGACCAAGTCAACGATGGCGGCAACATCAAGGAACAACAAAAGGTCACTCAGCATTAAAAGATTGATTCCATGTCGACAACAACCTAGGGCTTGCCTTCGCCCTCATGTGCATCAAGAAAGTTCAAGCAGGGGCTTGCCTTTGTCCTCAAGTGCTTAAAAAAAAGGGCCCAAGCAGGAGCTTCAAAAAAAATAAGGCCCAAGCAGGAGCTTAAAAAAAGGCCCAAGCAGGAGATTCAACAAAAAAAAGAAAAAAAAAAGCCCAAGCAGGAGCTTCAAAAAAAAAAAAGAAGAAGAAAAAAAATGAGGCTAAGGACCCAGCACCGCCGATCAGAAGCTTGACAGATGGGCAAAATTTAAAGCTCAAAGAATGGAAGTTGTCGATAACAATGGAGCAGTTAAAGCAAAAGCAAAGGCAAATAATAATAATAATAATAATAAGTCCTTGAGCTTTATTCAAATTCTTTCTCCCCTGATGAAAGACAACGATCAAGAAGCAATTGAATCATGGAAGAAGCCGTAAAAAAATGACTTGTCAAGGAATCATCTCAAGGCCTGTGCCTCATCATCCAAACTTCTTATCCGAGCATTTCACTAAAGGGACCACAAATATTCATACCCTTTTCCAAAGCCAAACACAGTTCAAGCCAAGACTACGGCGACTTGAGCTCCTTACACTGAGGGGAACATAGGCAACCAGAAATGGTCCGGTCATAAACATATACAGATCCCATAAACCCGGTCTCATCAATGACCTCCCCTATACACATACATTTCTTTCACACATAATCAACTTTGATCCGCGACATCGGTTGACTTTCTCCTCATAACTAATCAAGACGTTTGTTCATATCGAGATTAGTGGTTGAATAACCTGAACATTAACAAAGGATTTTAAGCAACTTGTGATCATTGTGAATATAACAAGTTTTTAAATGTCTCGACAAGTCTTCTTTTCCTACGATAATAAGAAAAATAGAGCTAAACACTGTCTTTTTGTCAGCAAGGGCTTCCATACACTTTTTCAAACCTCTCTACGCTCATACTCTCTCAAAAGAGTCAAACCCAAAGCGAGTTTTGGTACCTGCATTAAACTAGGCATCCACATAAAATTGGGATTCGTTCCCACTTCTCTAAAACACGTCTTTGCAAGTGTACATTACAAGTCATATCTTTTACATTTTGGTTGACTGATTGAAAAAGAAAAAAATCAAGGACAGTTGCCTCGTCTGGCCACATAAGGTTCAACTCAGAATGAGGCTGCATCAGATTCACTCCCGGACCTCTGCAGAAGACTGGCCCATCCTCCAAAATAGGACACTTCTTCACACTGGGGCTTTGTTTAGAAAAAGAACCAAGAGCTTCGTCAAGCTATTTCTTTGGATCGGGGCTTCATCAAATAACAACCATCTCGAGCCAGTGCTTATCCGTCTCAACTTTTTCCAAAGACATGGAGAATCAACGCGAAAAGATAGAATGCAAACAAAACTCCAAGAGTCGATTCCATCAAGGTTCAGAAGGAGACGCAAGCAAAAATTTCGTGTCTCGATAGACTCTAAAGTAAATCACAAAATCATTACAGTTAAAACACTTCTTGACGATTTCAAGCACGGTCTACTCTCGACTCACAACATGCTAAGATAACATAAAACATCTAGTAAATTAATGTGTCTGCAACGACAATGAATGGATACTCATAGTTTCAGAAGGTCACTCTATGACACTCGCGCTTGTTCCTTTGCCATTCTTCCCTCGTCCCCAACGAGTCTTCTTTTATTCCACTTGAACTATCTCTGCCTCCCTCCTTCCAAAATCAGGAGTTCCTCCCTATCACGTCAAGCAATCCATTCGCCCTCAGAGCTTTGTTCGTCCGTGTCTCGGCTCAGATCTCCTCCCGAGTCTGTAAAAGGGGACCTCTCCCCGCCAATCCGTCAAATTTAGTTTCGTAGCCAAACGAAGCGTCCCCTAAGATATCTTGAGATTTAACCCAAGCTTCCGCACTCCTAAGGTTGTATCTGAAACGGCAATCCTGCCCTAGAATGACCTCACGCCTGCTCCCAGAATCAGCTGAGCCTGTCCAAGATGCTGCTTGTACCAGTCCAAGTACTCAATAGTCAAAATAGTGCTCTCCCTGCCGAAGCACCTAAGCCCGTATCCTGGGACAGAATCCATAGAGCTGCTGAGGCCCCCGAAAGGATATTAACAGTCAATGAATTAAGAGAGGATGTATGGCCCTGTGCTTCGAAAAATCCTTCACTGACTATGGCTCAACTCAAAGAAACATGTTCGAAAGAGACCAAGCCTGACGTCAATGTTCTGACCCAATCGGGTCAAATTCATGTGCTACCACCCAAGGCTAGCAAAAAAGCTAACAAAGCCAGAGCCGCAACTCGGTCCGCCTGTACTCTAAGAAGCAAGTTCCGGAAAGGAGGATCCGATCCTTACCCAGCTCAAGCAGACCCAGGTGAACATTTCCCTTTGGTCTCTGCTCACATCTTCATACCCTCAAATGCTCAAGCTGGAGGAAAGTCTAGCCCATACCATGGTCCCCGTGGACGCAACTCCAGAAGAAGTAATCCAGATGATCGGCAACATCCACAATGGAAACATTATCACCTTCACAGACTTGGACCTGCCAAAATTTGGGGCTGATCACAATGAGCCGCTCTACATCACTGTCCAGTTGGATGAGCGCTGCCTTCCCCGCATGCTTGTTGATGGGGGCTTAGGAATGAATGTCTTGCCTGCTAAGATGATGGATCTGCTTGACATCAAGCCCACAGATTTGAAGCCTTCAGTCCACACTATCAAAGCTTACGATTCTACCTCCCGCACAGTTCTCGGGGTTGCTACTTTAAACATTTGGTTCGGCAAATGGATGATGCCTACCGAATTTCAAGTGTTGGACATTCCTATTACTTTCACAACTATTCTGGGATGACCATGGCTGCATCAGATAAATGTTGTGGCATCCACCCTTAACCAATGTATCTATTTCATGCAAGGAAATGAGCTGACTGCTGTCTACGGGGATAGCGTCACCACCGAAGGGACCTGCACCAACGACATTCCAGTGTTAGAAATCAAGCATGACGATGATATGGCATTAACTGGATTCACAATGGAAACTTCCAAGTGTAGCGTCGTGAGGAAAAAGAATGAATAATGATTTTATCTTTCCTTTTCATTTTTGAGTCGCCACCTATATTATTCGGTTGGAGAAAATAGGAAAACCATTTTGAAAAAGATTTGGGTTCGGGGCTTAGGTTATGAAATGGGTAGGTCAAGGAGCATCCATTTCACCCAATCCGAAGATCGGTCTTGCTAAAGAAAAGAGAGGTTTTCAAAAGAAGGGAAAAACGATTTTTTAATATTATAAACAAAGGTCCATTTAACGGGGTTAAACGGAATGTAGGATCGATTGCTTCAAGACCGTCTCCATGATTTGGAGAGGCTCTAGGCCGATCCTAGATTCTATGGACTTATACCACTCTAACAATTAATTAGAAAGGGATTTAGGAATTACCTTGCGTGAGGTGATTTGGGCAGAGTTTCGACTCAAGTTTAGAGTCGACTCTTGACACGGACAGAGCTTCGCCTCGGTCCTTGACTTGGAGTTTGATGCTTGTTTATCAACAAGGTCGACAAACAGGCTATGAGGTGAGTTTTTAGGGTGATTTTGTAGGATTCTTTCAAGGAGAGAAACCAACAAAATGTGTGTGTTGTGAAAATTCTTGGACCTCTTGAACCTTGGAAGTCACCAAGTATTTATAGGGGTTGGGGAAGTGTTGAAGATGAGATCAAACACTTCAAGATGGTTCCAGACTCCCAATTCTATTGGTTGGCCGGAGAGATAAAGTTTTATCCTCAAAAGAGGTTGAAATCGACGAGGGAACTGTCGTCTGCAATCTGCAGAGGAGGGATATCTCGCGCGAGACACGCCATCTTGCGGCGAGATATTGCTCCTGTGGACAGTTTTGTCCTTTCCTCGCTATCTCGTATGCAGTTTAGTCCCAAACTAACGGTTGTTAGTCAAAACTTAACGAAACATAACGAAATGGTGGATTTCTACTTCTTGACTCAAAGCGAGACTTAGAGTGGTATAAGTATGTTCCGATGTGTTCAGAATGGGGTGTCTACAGAGCCCCTCGGTGACATGTCTTATGAAAGAAGTCATGTCGACGATAGAAAAGACATCATTCTGAACATCGGGATGGTCGAACCGCACGGCTTCCTACGTATCTCTATCGGAGAATCAGACCAAATGTAGTTCGACTCCAAAACACGAAAAGGCTGCTTTAGGTATTTTGAAAATCATTTGAAAATCGTGAAGATTTTGTTTTTGAAAAGGTAAATTCATACTGAAGAATCAAATCAAGACCCAATTCGTAATATACCCGCTCGTCTCGAAGATTCGCACATGCGGGCTCCGAACTGCGGGAACTATGTTAGAAAACAAAGGCTTACCTGTCCGGTCCTCTGAGTCCTGTTGGTTTTGTGACGATTCACCTTTCTGGGCTCCGAATCGGGCTTTTTGTTGTTGGGGATGACGATTCACCTGTTTGGGCGTTGAATCGGGCTTTTCTGATGATGATCCACCTATTTGGGCGTTGGATCGGGCTTTTCTGATGACGATCCACCTGTTTGGGCGTTGGACCGAGCTTTTGGTTTCGACGATCCACCTGTCTGGGCGTTGGACCGAGCTTTTTCTGATGACGATCCACCTGTTTGGGCGTTGGACCGAGCTTTTTCTTTGATGATTCACCTTTCTGGGCTCTGAATCATGTAGATCGAGTTGATCTTTGGACCACTCGGTTCTCGGGCGACTGGTGCCGTACCGGGCGATCGTGCGCATGTCACGTTTGCCTAGTTCCGTGACTTGCGGTGCCGGTTTTTTCACGTTTCCCTGCTAGTTTATCATTTCCAAGGGTAAATGTGTCAAAATTTTGAATTTTGACGTTGCGTAGACGCTTATTGTCGAGGACAATTTGGTCATTTTCCAGAAGGTATATCTCGCGGCGAGATAAGATATACCGCGCGAGACTTGTACTGTCGGGGCATATAAACAGCAGCTCTTGCTCATTTTGAAAACATCCTTCTCAAAATTTCTCTCCCTAGCTCGAGCCAAGGTCCTTTTATCCGTGATTTTTCGTGGATTTGCTTGGTATCTCTCCCTCCCAATCACTTTCCAATCCTTTTTCCCTCCATAATCCATGGCTCAAGAACAAAAGAATCTGATTTTGGAGAGCTATTTGCTAGGGAAGGATTACCCTCGCGATGATCTTACCTTCGATAGGCACGCACACATCTCTACCGCTGTTCGGGAGAGCTTGGTAAGAACTTCTTCTTCACCTCTTTGATTCTTGCATTGCATTGAGCATGAATTCCCTTTCCCTTGAATTTAAAATTTCATCAATGGCTTTTGTTCTTGTTCATGCCTAGAACTAGGTTCCTCTTGCATGCGTTGATTTTGTGCATTTATTTGGATGATTGGTGTTGCATTGCGTGTGTATGAGCCTCCTACATATCATGGATTGTAGGAGAGGTTGATTCGAATCCCGAATGACATTCTTGGGCAAGCTTTTCTTGTACGCACGCCAAGTGTTTGATGAAATGCCTCAATGAAAAATTTCTTCTATTTCATTGGTTTTTTGACATGGAATGATTTCTAATATTGCCCTCTCTGTTTTTCTTCTGTTTTGCAGTCGTATAAGTCAACGAAGAATTGCCGAGGGAGCCCGAAGATGGCTAAGGAGGTGTGGGACAAGATCAAGGACCTTGATGGCATTTGGGATAGGGTGGCCCAAACGGGTCTTCTGACTTTTGTTGACAATCTCCGGGGAATAAGGCGGACTCCCCATGTTCTCCAGGCTATTCGGGAGAGGTGGTGGGACACTACCCACACCGTTCATCTGCGCTTCGGGGAAGCAACGATGACTCCGACTGATTTTCTGGCTATCACGGGGTTAGAGTTCATTGGCGATCCCCTGTCGAAGTTTTCGGGTTATAAGCCTGCGAGTCCAGCTGCGTGGAGGCAGTTGATTGGTTTCCCCCCTAACAAGGTCAAGGGGTTTGCTGCTGAGTTGACACCCCTCCGGCGTCAGATTGAGGCCTACTCGGAGAAGCCAAATATGCACACTGATCGGCTGGTGAGGGGTGCCCTCTGGTATATCCTTTCTGAGACTATTTTTGCGAACCACTCTTCTACGGCCCGTCTTTCTCTGTTACGTTTGTTGGTTGATCTGGATGAGGTGAGCGGCTATTATTGGGGCTCAGCGGGGCTGGCCTACTGCTACCACGCCATGGATGAGGCGTGTAGGAATACCAAGGATTCTCTGTCGGGGTATTCTTATGCCTGGGAGGTATGCCTTTTTGATTACATTTCGCTCTTTGTACGTATGCTCTGTCTGTGTTTCATACCGAATTTGATCCGTTTTCTTTATGCAGATATGGGGCTATGCTGTTCTCGGGCTGTATAGGTTTGAGTTGGAGAGCCGGGCCCCTTTGTTTCCGAATATCAGGAGGTGGGGCCACCTGAATCGGACCGTTGATGAGGAGGAGGACCAGGATTGGACTCTGACGGTGGCAGAGGCGCGGCTATGTTGGATACCTTCGAGTATGAGAGGCTGGGCCTATATCCTTGGACCCTGTTGGAGCGAGAGGTGCATCGTGCTTGGGATGCTACCGGGATGCAGAGGATGCTGGCATCTTTGGAGGGAGATACCATGTATCTTGGTGAGCGGGTCTTCCCACAGCATGGCCGGGGTAGACTATCATACAGGGTGCCAGCGGATCCGCCGAGGGCAATGTATCCCACCCACTCCATTCCAGAGGATGATTATGCAGGTCTTCTGGCGGGTGATGCGGCGACGGCTTGCGTGATCGCCGGGGCTTCTTATGCGGAGTTTCTGCCTCGGTTGATGGGTCCCCTCCTGGTGGGGGATAAGCGATCACATGCTCGTGGATCCGCCTCTACTTCTGCTTCAGGTTCCTCAGCCCCTAGCACTTCCTCCCAGGCTACATGTTCTCTGCCTTTTGCCCCAGACTACGGCCCTTTGAGCTACACGTACATGATGGGGAGCATGCCAATGGTGGGACACATCCCGTCTCCTGATCAGATCCCCGAGGGTTACCGCCTCCCGGCTGATGTCTCTTCGATATGTTTCTGTTCGTATTATATCTCATATTCGTCCATATAAGTGTATATGTCCGACTTCTTCTGAGCATTTTTTTTTCTTTGGTTGTCAGGTCACTCTGTCCGCGGCCGATTATAATCGTGGAGCGACCAAGATGGCGGGACTGATGGCTCTGGTGTCGGACCTGTCCGAGAGGCTGTTCCACAAGGCTTCTTTGGCGGCCTCGACAGTGGCCTCGGCGGTGACCCCTACTTGCGGAGCTAAGAGGTCGAGGAGGGATGGCAGCCCCCATGGCGGTGATGGCGGAGGTGCCGGCGGCTAGGGCGATTTGATGGCGTGATCCCCTCCTTTTCCCTTTTATCTGATTTCTGATGATTGTATATATTGGCCGGGTGGGCCCAGACAATTTTTCTTTTCTTTTGGTACCTGTTAGGAACAAGTAGGTAGCACAAACAATGGTTTTTCTTAACCCCCAATCCTAGGTCTAATTAGTTAGTTAATTAGCTTTCTCGACTTTCCATGTTTTTTTGGAAATGGAATGGAATGGCCGTTAGGCCACAATTTTGAGCCCTCATCTTGGTGTTTTTACTGCATGTTATGAACTGTACACACAGGTTTTTCGAGACTTGCTTTGTCAAGTCGGGGCTAGATTGTTGTTTGAGCAGAACTGTTGCTGTTTTGCCGTAGGGATATCTCGCACGAGATAAGGTGTCTCGCACGAGACACGCTAGTCAGGCAGAGATCTCTTCTTTTCGGAATAGGATTTTGTCAGTTTTCCCTATAAAATCACCCTGTAGTCCGGCCAGATACCTCATTCTAGCCTTTCAAACTCTAGAGATATTCTGTTGGGGTGAAACTCTTGTCTTCTTCTTCAACCCTACGATCCATGGCTTCCAAGGAGATTGGCCCAACGTCCATGATTGTCGATGATTTTTCTCTGTCGTCTGAAGTGGTTGCATCTTTCAAGCAAGCATCAAGGGATTTCGTGAGGTCGTTTCGCAACCGATCTCGTAATAAATTCATAGCAGAATTCGGATTCAGAATCCTTTTTACTTTGAAGAACCTCCAACCGGATTGGAGTCTTTTGCGTGTGGTGCCGCTCGATTTTGGGATCCCTCTATTCATCTTTTCAATTTTTCTTTGAATGAGATGGTGCCTCTTGTGGAGGAATTTGCCATTATCTTGGATATGCCTTTGACGGGTGAGATTGCTGTTCCTAAGTACAATAGGAATCATTCAGAGGCTTTGAATGAATTGTTAGGGATCCCCCTTGATACTTGCTATGAGTTGGTTCACCGCAAGTGGGTTGATTGCTCTTCTTTTCCGGGACACTTCAGCGGTGATTCAGATGATGACGCTTTTCATGTCCATAAACGGAACTTTCTGGCTCTTTTCCTTTTCGGAGAAGTTCTATTTACATGTAGGGACGGCTTGGTCGACTCCCAACTTGTGGAAATTGTTCTGCAGGCTAGAAAACGTTCTAGGAACATCATTCCGCTAATCTTGGGTGAGACCCTGCATGGTCTTGACGAGCTGCATAGGACCGGTGTCATGACTCAAGGGAGTCCTCTTCTATTGACCATTTGGCTTAGGGAGCATCTCAAGTTGGTAGGTCCCCCGTTGGAATATTCCCCTTTTACATATCATACGCAAAAGTTATTGATCAAGGATCTTTCAGTGGATGAATGGGCTGAGTTGATTGCGAAGACTGAAACTGCTGACATTCTTTGGTGTCCACCTTATTGGAGGTTGAACAAGTATGTTGCCAATACCGAGGGTTTTGACAGGGTTGTTCTTCCGGGTTTGCGCGATTCCTCCTTTTATTTCCCCAAGCGGGTGCTCCGTCAGCTTGGTCAGTAGCAGGAGACTTATCTCTTCGAAGGAGCTTCTCGTGAAGTGTCTTATATTGGTGTAGAGTTTGCGCAGGCGCTAGCTCAAGCATGGGGTGAAGGAAATAGTCGGGATCGCTGGTCGAACCTTCGGACTTTTAATGCAAGCATCTTCTTGTCTGATAAGTACTTGGATTGGTTTCTTCATACCGGTCACCCTAGTGTAGAGAAGATTGATGATCTGCGGCTTTCATTGCTAGGAGATTCTTTTGTAGCTAGCAGTATTTTGTGAAGGAGCGAGGCTCAATCTGATCCTGCTAATGTGCGAACTGATCCAACTCAGGATTTTCTCGATGGGGATTGGTACGAGAGGCGAGGCAAAGGGATGCCTGGAAAGACGCAAGCTCTAGATAGACCCCATGTCTTCAAGAGGCTCTCGGGATCTGTTTTTAATCGTCTTGATTCTGTTTTTGATCACCTCGAGGGATGCTCTGCTTCGAGGGGCTCAAAGCGCAAGGAGGATCACGACGACGGTGGAGACCAAGTCCGCCGGCCTACCAAGTTAATGAAAGGCTAGATCTTTAGGAGTACCAAGAGATTGCTTTGATAGATCGATAGTTTTTTTTATTTTATTAGTATTTTTTTCAAGATTGTTAGCTTAGCAAATTAGTCGTTGTGGTTAGGATTTCCCTTTTGTCATTAATGAAAATGCATTTGATTAATAAAGGACAAAAGTAGATTTATTTATTAGATTAGACCGAACCCGAAGGCTGCCTACGTTCCTCCTTTACAGCAATTAAATAAGAGGCTCAGGTCTAACGTAGTTCATTTTTGAGAAAAGGACAAAATACGGCTCCGTGCCGAGGGGTAATCTCGCGCGAGATAAGCCTCTCTCTCTTTTTTTTTTTTTTTTTTTTTTTTTTTTTTTTTATGCACACCCTTTCTTTTGCCTAGACCGCCCCTTCGGGTTTTCAATCTAGCGGGCTTCTTTTCTTGTGCTAGCTCTAATTTTTGCCTAGGTCGTCCTTTCCGAGATTTTCAACCTAGCGAGCGATTTCTTTTTAGGAGGGCAAGTCACGCGAAGTACTTCTTGAGCTTGTCCATGTTGACCGGCTTCGGTAGTTGATCTCCGTCTAAGTCCACCAGCTGAAGGGCTCCCCCAGAGAATATCTTCTTCACAATGTAGGGCCCTATCCATCTTGGTCCCCACTTGCCTAGCAGGTTGAAAGGTCCAGGACGGTGCTCACGGAGAACCAGGTCACCTACTCTGATGTTCCTCGTCTTGACCTTTTTGTTGAAAGCTCTTGCCATTCTTCTTTGGTAAGCTTGAGTATGTTCAGCTGCTTTCAACCTTCTTTCGTCCAACAGGGCCAACTCTTCGTATCTGCTTCCTAGCGAGTCGACCTCGTTCACTTGGTTTTCTAGGAGAACCCGTAGTGATGGTATTTCCAATTCTATCGGTAAGACAGCCTCCATTCCGAACGCGAGGGCGTAGGGAGTCTCTCATGTAGCTGTTCGGACTGAAGTGCGGTATCCCCACAGTGCAAAAGGTAGCTTGTCGGGCCAGTCTTTTCCAGTGACCGCCATTTTTCTGATGATAGTCTCGATTGTTTTGTTCGCGGCTTCAACTAGGTCCAGGACGGTGCTCACGGAGAACCAGGTCACCTACTCTGATGTTCCTCGTCTTGACCTTTTTGTTGAAAGCTCTTGCCATTCTTCTTTGGTAAGCTTGAGTATGTTCGGCTGCTTTCAACCTTCTTTCGTCCAACAGGGTCAACTCTTCGTATCTGCTTCCTAGCCAGTCGACCTCGTTCACTTGGTTTTCTAGGAGAACCCGTAGTGATGCTATTTCCAATTCTATCGGTAAGACAGCCTCCATTCCGAACGCGAGGGCGTAGGGAGTCTCTCCTGTAGCTGTTCGGACTGAAGTGCGGTATCCCCACAGTGCAAAAGGTAGCTTGTCGGGCCAGTCTTTTCCAGTGACCGCCATTTTTCTGATGATAGTCTCGATTGTTTTGTTCGCGGCTTCAACTGCTCCGTTTGTTTGAGGCCTGTAAGGAGACGACTTATGCCTTGTGATTTTGTATTCGGTTAGTAGGCGATCGGTTTCCTTCTCGAAGTGGGACCCATTATCGGATATCATCTCTTGCGGAACCCCATACCGGCAGATGATGTTGTGCTTGATGAATTCTGCAACCTTTCTGGCATTCAGAACTTTATAGGAGGCGGCCTCAACCCACTTAGTGAAGTAGTCGATGGCTACTAGGACAAAGCAGTGTCCGTTGGCTCCTATGGGTGTGACCTTTCCAATCACGTCTATTCCCCATGTAGAGAACGGTCAAGGAGAAGTCATAGAGTACAGCAAGGAGGGTGGTGCATGCTGAAGATTGGCGTGTATCTGACACTTGTGACACTTCTTGACCATTTTGGTACAGTCGGCTTCCATGGTCAGCCAAAAGTACCCTTGTCTGATGATCTTTTTGGCGAGCATATTTTCGCTCATATGGGTTCCACATATGCCTTGATGAACGTGGTCCATTATTTCTTGGGCCTCTTCCTCGGTGGCACAAAGGAGGTTTCCTTGGGAATGTTTCTTGAATAGGCGGCCAGCGGTGATGACGTAATTAGCGGCCAACCTCTTAAGGGCGATCTGAGTCTTCGGGTCTGTCTCAGGTGGGATGGTTCCATCTAGGATGAAATGCCAAATGTCATGGTACCATGGTTTTTCCTCGGAGTTCCCAACAGTGGCACATTCGGATAACCACTTGTCTTTGTAGTCATGGAGATCTATAACGGCGCAGTATGCAGGAGTTGCACGTCGTGTTATTTTGAAGGGTTTGACTGCTTTTCCTTTAGGGATTTCGACCAATGAAGCAAGTGTGGCCAATGCGTCCGCAAACCGATTTTTGTCTCTGGGGAGGTAGTGGAACGAGACATCTTGGAATTGTTGCACCAACTCTTGGAGATGGGCATTGTATCTTTGAAGGGTTGGATCTTGGACCCTCCACTTCTTCAATGTCTGATTGATGATCAATTGGGAATCCCCGAATACCTCGAGTTCAGTCACGTTGCGTTCCAGGGCTGCCTCAAGTCCCGCTATGCAAGCTTCGTATTCTGCGGTGTTGTTGGTGGCGTCAAAGTCAAGACGTATTGCCAGTGGAGTATAGATGTCGTTAGGGTATACTAATAACATTCCAATGCCGAACCCTCTCATGTTGGCTGCGCCATCGAAAAATAATTGCCACTTATTTTCTTCTTCTATACTCATGATGTCCTCATCAGGGAATCGCGGGTCTTCCCCCTTCACTTCGTCGCAAGGAAATTCGGCCAAGGCGATCTACGAATACACTCCCACGACGGATTTTGAGTGACGTAAGTGATATCATATCCCGCGAGCATGAAGTACCATTTGGCCAGTCTCGAAGACAAATTTTATTTGTCTAGGATATATTTCAGTGGATCCATTTTTGCAATGAGACGGACCGGGAAGGCTTCCATATAGTGCTTCAGCCTTTGTGATACCCAAACAAGAGCAGCACAAGATTTGTCGAGTGGAGAGTAGTTGATTTCGCTGCCTTGGAATCTGCGACTGACGAAATAGATGGCATTCTCTGTGTGGGAGGCTGGCTGTTCTTGAGCGAGCATAGCCCCTAATGCGTTGTCTGTAACCGTGAGGTATAGCTTCAAGGGCTTCTCCTTGTGCGGTGGAACCAGGATAGGTGGGGAAGTCAAGTAGTGCTTAACTTCCTCGAATGCTTATTGACATTCTTCGGTCCACTCTTGAGGTGCGTTTTTCTTAAGTAGCTTGAAGGTAGGATCGCACATTGTAGTCAGTTGATTGATGAATCGACTGATATATTGAAGCCTGCCCATGAATCCCTTTACTTCTTTCTGTGTTCTGGGTGGAGGCATGTCTGTGATGGCTTTTATCTTGGCGGGATCTGCTTCTATGCCACGCTCTGTGACCATGTACCCCAAAACTTTCCCTTTGACCACTCCGAATGAGCATTTGGCGGGGTTGAGCCTCATCTTGTGCTGTCTCAGTCGATTGAAGAATTTTCTGAGATCTCTGAAGTGTTGACCATCTGTCCCTTTTGAGTGAATAATCATGTCGTCCACATATACCTCTATTTCCTTGTGGATCATGTCATGGAATAGTGTTGTGACTGCTCTTTGATAAGTAGCCCCAGCGTTCTTGAATGACGAGGTAAAGGGAAGAAGACCAAAGAAGACTCAGTGAATGACGACTGACAGATCTTTTCTTAGGATTCCCTTATTGCCATTTTGCAAACACAGTAGTTTATTAGACATTTTATTGTATTTTAGATCTTTGTAGCAGGTTAGCAGAGTCAAGAGTAGACCGTGCTTGAACTCATCAAAGAGTTTTTAACTTGTAATGAACAAGAGATATTATCTTAGAAATTAATCAAGACACAATTTCATGGAAATTTCAGATGTCTTATTGATTAGGACCCGTTTTATGAAAACTTGAATGCCCTTTATTTATTGTTTAGGACGCATTTCATGGAAACTCGATTGCCCTTTTTATTGTTTAGGACGCATTTCATGGAGACTTAATCGCCCTTTTTATTGTTTAGACCGAACCATAAATGGCTGCCTACGTTCCCCTTTTACAAGAAAGACTAAGGGGCTCAGGTCTTCGTAGTTCATTCTGATGAACCCTTTTTTTTTATGTGCAGCCCTGTTTTTTGCCTAGACCGCCCTTTTTGGGTTTTCAGCCTAGCTGGGCATTACTCTTTTTGCACTAAGATTTTTCTTTCTCTTTTTTTTATGTGCAACCCTGTTTTTTGCCTAGACCGCCCTTTTTGGGTTTTCAGCCTAGCTGGGTATTACTCTTTTTTGCACTAAGATTTTTTTTTATTATTTTTTTTTAATTTTTTTTTAGACATAGTACCTTCGGAGCTTATCGCCGTTGACTGGGTGGACAAAGGGATTGCCGTCCAGGTCTGCAAGTTTCATGGCTCCTCCCTATAGTATCTTTTGCACCACGTACGGGCCGATCCAAACGGGTTCTCATTTTCCCAGGGGGTTGTCTCTGGTAGGGGGCTTCACTTTCAACACTAAGTCACCCTCTTTGATGTTCCTGGCCTTGACCTTTTTGTCAAATGCTCTAGCCATTCGCCTCTGGTAGGCTCGGGTGTGCTCCATGGCTTTTAGCCTTCTTTCATTGAGCAGGGCCAACTCATCATGCCGGCTGCGTAGCCATTCTACTTCGTTGACACTGTTTTCCAGGAGGACCCTTAATGACGGGATTTCCAACTCCACTAGTAACACCGCTTCCATCCCGTAAGTTAGGGCAAAAGGAGTTTCTCCTATAGCTGTTCTGACAGACGTTCTATAGCCCCAGAGTGCCAGGTGCAGCTTTTCGGGCCAATCACGACCACGGGTGGCCATTTTCCGGATGATCCGTTCGAGCGTCTTATTAGCAGCTTCCACGGCTCCGTTAGTCTGAGGTCTGTATGGGGATGACTTATGGCGAGTGATTCTGAATTCTGACAATAACCTATCGCAGTCTCCTTCAAAGTGAGACCCATTATCAGAAATGATCTCATTGGGCACCCCATATCTACACATTATGTTTTCCTTGATAAACTGGGCCACCTTCTTGGAAGTGAGGACCTTGTAGGACTTGGCCTCTACCCACTTGGTGAAGTAGTCGATGGCTACTAACACAAATTCATGCCCATTGCTTCCTGCCGGGGCTATCTTCCCTATCACGTCAATACCCCAAGTTGCACACGGCCAAGGAGTCGTCATGCAGTACAGGTCATGAGGCGGGAGATGGTTGAGGTTGGCAAACCGTTGGCATTTGTCACACGCTCGGACATGCTGGACACGGTCTGTCTCCATGGAAATCCAGAGTAACCCATTCTCGAGGATCACTTGCATCGTGGCTCTAGCATTCATATGAGGACCGCAGGGACCATTGTGGACTTCAGTCATCAACTCTCTGGCCCTTTCTTGAGTGACGCACAAGAGGAGTGGTCCTTGGTACCGCTTCTTGTACAAGCTGCCTCCTAAAATGACATAATGGGAAGCCAACCTTTTCAGGGCTTGCAAGCTCTTGGCTTTGACACCTTCTTTTGGTCTACCTTCTTCGTCTCGAAAGCCGACTCTCCGTCTTTGAGGAACTGGTAAATTTGATTGTACCGGGGTTCCTTGATAGGCTCAGTCCCAAGTCTACTTCACAACGTAAGGTCGGGGCTTCTCTTCTACCCACTCGAAGGGTTTTATGGCTTTTCCCTCGGGGATCTCTACCGGTGAGGCTAGAGTAGCTAGGGCATCTGCGAACTGTTTCTTTTCCCTTGGCAAGTAGTTGGAAAGTCACTTCTACGAAGCTGTCCAGTCAACTCCGCCATATGGGCATGATACCGCTGAAGATTAGGGTCCACAGTCTTCCATTTGTTGGAGACCCGTTGATGCATCAGTGGCCGAGTCTCCATAAACTTCGAGCTCCTTGACATTCCTTTTCTAAGGCAACTTCTAAACCAGCAATACGAGGCCGTACTCGGCAACATTGTTCGTGGTCGGGGAAGTTCAACTTAAGGGCTATGGGCGTGTGCTCATCTTTCGGATCGACCGGTAGCGTCCCTACGCCATTTCCTCTTTTGTTAGTGGCTCCATCAAAGAAAAGATGCCATCGGTTCTCGTGCTCGACCGCAAAGATCCCTTCAATGCAGGAATTGGGGTTCGTGCCCACGGTCCTCACATTTAGGAAAATTTGCCGATGGTCGACAATGCTTGACCCTTGATGGCCTTTTCCGGTCACGTAGTTGATGTCGTATTCGGCTACCAAGAAGAAGGACCATTTTGCTAGGCGCATCGAGAGGGAAGGCTTGTCAAAGATGTACTTGATGGGGTCCATTTTCGAGACCAAGTTCACGGTGGTAGGCTTCGCATATAATGCTTCGACTTACCGACTACCCGGACCACTCTGCACTGAAGTCTTTTCACATGTTTGAGTAATTGAGCTCACTTCCTGCTGACTTCCTAGTGACAAAGTAAATGGCATTTTCTACCCGAGAGTCTTTCTTCTCTTGAGCAAGCATAGCCCCAGCTGCCATATCGGTGACGGTGAGATAGAGTAGAAGAGGCTTACGTCTATGTGGGGGCATAATACCGGAGGATGTACTAAGTACGCCTTAATCTGGCCAAAGGCATCTGGCATTCTTCGGTCCACTCTTGTGTCTACATTCTTCTTCATGAGCTTGAAAATGGGCTCGCACATAGTGGTCAGCGGTTGACGAAATGGCTGATGTCGTAGTTTGCCCATAAAACTTTTGACTTAAATGCAGGTTTGAGGTGGCCTCATGTCCATAATGGCTTTGATCTTTCGGGGTCGACTTTGATACCTCGCTCCGTGACCATATACCCAAGCACTTTTCCCCTTGTCACTCAGAAGGTGCATTTAGCAGGGGTTTAGTCTCATGGAATGTTGTCCACGGCCTTTCAAGGAACTTTCGCGAGGTCAACAAAGTGCCGCCATCCTCGCCTTTGGAGTGAATTATCATGTCGTCGACGTAGACCTCCAATCTCCTTGTGGATCATGTCATGAAAAGCGCGGTCGTTGCACTTTGATAAGTAGCCTTGGCGTTCTTAAGCCCAAATGGCATTCTTGTATAGCGGTAAGTTCCCCACGGTGTGGTGAAAGGCGTCTTTTCTTGGTCTTCCTCGGCCGTCTTGATGCGGTTGTAAGCCCAGTGGAACCGAAGATGGAAGGATTGGTGAGTTGTAGTTGAGTCCGTGGAGGTAGTTAGGATGTCTATGTTTAGCGAGGGTAGTCATCTTTGGGGCGCCTTGTTCGGAATCTCGGAAATCTACACGCGCACCTTCCCATTGGCCTTGGTTACGGTCGCATGTCTGGGCATATCACCATCGGATATTCGATGACTACTACGATGAAGCAGTAGCTTCTCAATTTCTTCTTTGACTGTAGAGACCATTATAGGGCTTAAATCTTTCTCGGTTTACATTTGCAAGAGCTTAGCATACGGTGCTAGAGGGATTACGATGCTCTACTATCGAGCGCCTCGGGCATATCCTTGTATGTGACCATGCAAACACGTCCATGTATTCTACGAGCGATTGACCCCATTCGGCCCTGAGCTTCCAAGGCTGTGTCTCTTTAGGTTCCTCGATAGTACCCAAGTTAACACTTGTCAAAACCTCCTCGCGGCTTGGGCCGGTATTTTCCTCTTTTACGCAGCTTTGCTTAAATATTTCTTTAATGTATTGCGTTTAGTGTGTTTGCATCTTGTTCAAATGATTCATTATTAACTTTTGTTAAGTTTTGAGTTAATTTATCATTTGTTAAGTTGGCAATAAGAGAGGATACTCGAAAGATCTGTCATTTCATTCAAAGCAAGAGGAAAGATGACATTGGTTACATTGTTAATCCTCGGGCGTGAGGCCTTGGGATGACTCGGAGGGTGAATTCAAAATTCTGACTCGTTGATGACGGTGTTTGACATGACCGGGTTGAGAAGGACGGGTACCAATCTTGACATTTCTTTGTCGGCGCTATCGGCCACAGGGCGGCTCCCAATTCTTGCAATAGCATCTCTGTCTTAGTCACCAGTGACCGAGTGCAAGGTTTCACCATCGGGAAGGCCTTTTGGATAAAGGCCGGAAGTCGATCAGTGCGCAATCTCCTTTATTTTTATTGTCTTATTTCTTGGCGACCGATGCACTTCGGAAGAGCTAACTTCAAGGCAGAAAGTCCATTTGGGATCTTTGCTCTTCTTTCCCTTTCCCCGAATAGGGGTTGAGGCGATCTTCGAGCAGTAGTAAGAGCCATCACAAACACATTATGCTCACCGTGTCTGATGAAAGGGTTGGAGAGACTTTCCCCTCAAACTTTCTGAGTCTCTAAAGGGTCTTACGTAGGGAGATGCTTGATGCTTTCACCGGCCTTGGTTTGATATCAAGTAATGGGTCCTTAAGGACGGAGCTGTCATGGTTCTATTATGGACGCGTTCAGCCTTCGTGGCCTTTAAGCACCGGCATCCAGTCGGTTTGTATCCCAACCATGTCCGTGACCTTGTTCCTTCACGCGAGGATGGTGACGTCATGATCTTTGGATCAAGCGGAAGATGCTCATTTGTCTCCCGAACGAGAGGATTTTAGCATGGATGTATGGTCGCGAGGAACATCTGATTCTTGACCACATTGGAAAATCAAGATCGGAGGGTCCGGCTTGCCTTCTTCATCGGGCGAGATCGGGGGATCTTGAGTTCCAGTACTCATGAAATATCCCATATGGTATAGTATCAGCGATATGACACGGGTGCAGAAAACCAAGAGCTACCCGGGTCTGGTGGATCAGGTCCAATGAGGCGTAGGATGAAATCGGAATGTCAATGATCCAAAGTCAACGTCCGAGAGGCTTTTCCGAACCAAACAACTGAGTGGCATTCCAAAATCTTCGTGCGGTGTATGGCAGGCCTTAATAGTCAGCGAGGCTTGGCTGTGCGGCTTTCTCGTGCGGTGTAATTTCAGAACGGCGCGAGCCATTTCTTTTCCTTCTAAAATTCTTTGTGGCAGTAAAAGCGGTTTTTTGACTAGCCCGATAGGAGTTACTGTTCGGTGAGGTAATGATGTTTTGAAGGATATTTCAAACTTGGACGCACACATTGCACAGACAGGTCTGAAAGGGGTAAAATAAAAGTTTGACCAATTTTGACATACGCTTGGAAAATCTTTGTTTTGCTTAAAAGATTTTAAACAAAATTCCATCTCTTGAGAATTTCAACTAAAGTTCATCGGGGATCAGAGAGCCCCGCGATCGCGCCTTGTAGGTCATTTACTTGCGGCTTATAGGTCTTCCTTATCTTGTTTTTGCTCGAGAGTCACGCTTTATTTTTCACCTAGGGTGCGCATTCACACTTGCAAAAATAAACTAGGTGATTAGATTTTGGGACTTTACGGAGTCGATGATTCCCTCTTGAAGGTATTGAATCTTTGAGTCAGGTTCGCCTCGTATGACGAGTCTCGCGTTTCAGAGTACCCTAATATTCTTTCAGCTGTGTGTGTGTGTGTGTTTGCTTTTGGTGCTCGAGCCCAGGATTTCATACATTCTCCTTAAACTAGGTCTCAGTTGAAATGTATTGAAGTCATGTAATGGAAAAGCCTTCGGGTGATGTTAGGCTTATGGTAATACGGCTTCTCATCGAGATAGTGTTTGAGGATAGGATACATTCCTCAGGTTTGGTACCAAGTAAGGGATCTTTAGAAGAGGTTGTCTTGGCACGCATCTGTGTTGCGTTGGTTTAGGGTGAAGTGGCGTAATTCCATCATCAGAAGGATTTACTGCGAGGTCACTCGTGGGGTTTCTTGCGTTGGGATGGCGAGGAGTTTGGAGTCTTTTGACGCCTGGGCTAACCCAGCATAGATTGAAAGGATCGGGTGATTTTGAGGCCTAGGGTAGCTCTCGTGGGACTTGGCTCATGACGATGAGGGCAAAAGCGAGGTCGGGATCGCCGAAAGGGGTATCTTGCCCGAAGGGTCTTAGAGGAGAAACATGTTAATCATGGGACAGGAACAAAGAGGTGGGTGTTTAAATGAGGAGCTGAAGGGAGCCCATGCTCTTCTAGTGCTAGAAAATAAGTTTAAGGGGGTGACTACAGCAATGGATCTAAATTTGGATGGAGGAGGGTTTTGGCCTCGATTTGGTTAGATAGATCGGGGGTGATAGCTACTCTTTGGGTCTCATCTCTCAGCATGCAAACCGAGTCCGCACGAACCGTAATTGGACTCGGATATACGAACCCACTTTCATGGAGCGCATCAAGAGGCATGGCTTGTGATTTTCCATCCTATTCAGTGGTGAAAATTCTCTACCTCATTTTGTCCCTTTTTATCCAGAAAGGTTCAGCTCCTTCCTAGTTATCTGATTGTCATCATCTTGAGGGTTTTTGAGTGCCATTCTTTGTTCTGTTTGTGAGTTTCGGCTGTTTCCCATGTGTCGGCAAGGCGTTGATCAGTTAGAACGAGATATCTTAACACGATATTCTCAGGCTATCTTTGGCATGATCGGATTCATGAGAAGGATGATAAGGTCAGTGGATTTGTCCCTTAGTGAAGATGTTTTAAGTGGGGACCCCTCGATGAGATAATGATGAAAGGGGCATGTCTTTGGCAATGGAGTTATATGATTATCATTGGTTATAGGCTAGCTCTTCTTTTGAACAAATACAAGTTGACGAGGCAGCCTTGTGACTTTCACATCGTAACATGTTGAGATTGGAGAAATGAGGATTACGGCGTGGAACGGCCCTGGCCGTGTTCTCACCCACTTCTTTCTCGGTAGACATAAGGGATAGGAGAGGTCCCTTAGGCTGGGGTAGGTGTTTTGAAGTCGGCTCATATGCTAACATAATATAATCTTCTATTGGGTCATACACAATTAGAATGAATTTGTTAACATTTCTTGGAAAGAAAGAATGATTGACGCCTTCTTTTTTGACTTCTCTAGATCGCGCATCGTGAGCCGCGCGATGACGTCTATAAGCATCGGTATTCCCTTTGTATTTTGACCTCCCGGGTGGGCCGGCATACGGGCGGGTCACATACGGTGCATAAATATCGAGTGAGAAGCCAAAACTGCCAGGTCTAAGGAAAATCACAAAGGGTTTCATCACATTTTCCATAGGTTTAGAATCAGGCAATTCTCAAGAAGCTACGTCTGCGCGGGATCTTTGGATTTTGGCAAGGACTCGGACTTTCGGTAATTGTTCAAGCAATAATAGGCATTTCAAGTCTTGAAGATCCAAAGTTTGTGATTCAAAATCACATTGCATAATTGCGATAGTCAAAATGCGGGAAGTCAAGATCTTGCCAATTTTTCCTTTGTCGAATTTTGGCGAGCTCGCTTGCGAAAGATCTTTTGGTTTTGGCAAGGACTCGGTCTCGACTCTTACGCATTCCTTGCGGGTCGAGGTCAAAGTCAATGTCGGAGTCAAGATCCCAGGAATTTTTCCTTGTGAATTTCGGAAGTGGATTCGCTTGACCGAAGGACTGACTTCCATTATGGACTAAGGCTTGACCTTTACGGGGATATCCAAACAATTCCTATCATATGACACGGACTAGACCAAAAACCAACCAAAAGTCACGGTTTTTGAAACATGTGACACAGGGTAATGCATTGGTCGGCTATTGCCATGGGGAGTTTGGGGATAAGATTCGTGCGCGCTCATCAGGGAACATTGTCATGGCTGTTTTCAGAACAACCACCCGGGTTTGAAGGACGTGCGTGCAAAGTGTACGAGATATATAAGGTGCGCGTAGTGTGCGGTCTCACAAAATATTCCTTTTTAGTTAAAAAGAGATTTTCACAAATGTGTTTTTAAAGGAATGAGGAATGATCATCATTCGAGGACGGGGAGAAATGCGTGCACGTTAAGGCACGTCCATTTTTAGGAGTGTAATGTGACCTCATTGAATAGCCCAGTTTCTCTAAATTTTAGGCAGTTAACCTCAATTTTGACCCTGGTGGAATTGCCCAGTGGCGCCGGTCGGAATCGAGGAGGATTAAGGGGTGCATGGATCAATTTTCAGGTTCCAATCCTTTGCCGGGTTTTAGGTTGCTTCCCAGAACATTTTAGGCACCTTTCGGCTTCTTCTGTTCGGTTTACGGAGTATGCACAATTCCCAGATGCAATATGCGAGGAAAAGAAAGCAAAAGCACGATAATTGGTCAAGAGTCCGTCTCAACACTCGAAGGAAAAGCTTTCTTTTATTTATTTTTTTTTTCGAAAAGGGATTTCGCGTGGGATTGTTAGACCTTTTATCCCGAAAGCCAAAAGGGTTAGGAAGCGATACGGGAAACTTTATGTGGTTTCCACCTATATACGGGCATTTATCGTTTTTATTTTGAAAATGATAAGCTTTTCTCCTTTGGGTGATCCCAGTAACTTTCCTCTTGAATGCCTCCTTATGGAATGTCGTGATAAATTTTAGTTGGATTCACTTGAGTTTGAAAACATCAGGTTTAATTTAAAAAACGAGTTGCCATGCCATTTTGATTTCCTCAAAACTTTGAAAAAAAGGATTTAGGGTTCGGAGGTTAAGTTGCCGCACACTTGGAAGAAGAATCGTCGTTCACGCACACTATGTGCCTTCTTGAAAAGTCTCCCTAGATTCCATTTTCGTGCTTGCTTGCGTGCTTTCTTATGTGCGATGTGTTGAAAAGAGGGGGAATGTTCAAGTTGTCTTCGGACGTAATAAACCATTTAGTTGGTTGTCGCTCGGGATTTCTTGGACTTTTTATGTGTTTGGGACTTTGATCCGGTCCTCATCTTGGACTTGTGATCATCGCTATTTGACCTTGGGTCTTGCGTGCAAATCGAAGATCCCCCGTGAACTCTAACTTTCATAGTCAAAATGAGGTTCTTTAGAAAAAGGAGTGACCTTGGCCCATCAATCCTACATCTTGAGACGATTGACATACGGGGACTATCATGCTTTCTCTCAGTGATAATCGGAGATATAGGGTTCAAGGTCTATCCTTTCTAAAGAGATTATGGCACCTTTAATGGAAGAAAGCGATGTAAAGATAGGATCTTTTACAGGTCCGTTCAAGGATCAATGGGGGACTGGGGAAATGCATGTTTATGATAAAAATGACATTTTTAATGAAAAGATGACATTTTGGTCTGCAAAGGATGCTTTTTGTTTGCAAATGATGCTTTTATGTAAAGATGGTTTTAATGCAAAGGATGCATTTTTATGTGGAAAAATAGCATTTTATATGCAAAGGATGCATAAAGTTGTTACATTTGAAAGCAAGGATGCTACTTTGACGGGTAAAGAATGATTTTAATAGCAAAGGATGCATTTTTATGTATGAAAATGGATTTTTTCCAAATGATGCAATTTTAATGTAAAAAGACGTTTTAGTAAACTCAAACAAATAAGATATCATTTTATTTATGAAAATGAGTTTTAGGTGCAAAGGATGCACCTTTAATCTGAAAAGACTACATTTTTATGGGCAAAAGATGCTCCCTATGTTATGCACCTCGATAAGGGGAAGGGATATGATTTATATGTTCAAAGATATGATCTTTAACAATATATCAAATACCAAGCAATATATATATATGAATGCAAGGAGCGAATCGTATAAAGCAAGTATAATGCAAGATAAGGGCCGAGGGTTACGATGGTGGTGACCTCCACTTTGGTGACTAGTGGAGGGACCAACTTCTTGGAGGATCCCTCGGAGGAGGATCATTGGATTTAGTTGGTCGATTTTCACGGATATTTTGGTAGAATAGCCTTTATGGAGGCTATTAGAAGCCACTGGGTAGAGGCCTCTATTTATCCCGATCCTAGAAAAGCCAGAGCCGTGCGGCTAGGAAGAGGACCCTAATGGCTGGCATTATCCCTTGTGACTACATCTTTCTAGAATGCCATGCACATGGAGTGGCATTCTAGAACGGTTTTTGCATGAAGGCGTGTTTTTAATTCAGAGAAATCCTTTCACCCCTCGGAAGGTTCGGCATCTGAAATTACGAATAAATTCCTAGGGGCATTACCGACGCGAGCGAAGCGGTTGTCTTTCGCGGAGGGTTGGTGTTTGAGACCTCGCTTCTTGGGAAGGAATGAGGAGTCGCCACGCGGTTTTTATATTTTGAGCCCAAACGTTGAGAAACGGCTTTAGTGAAAATCGTGTCATTTTTATTGGTAGCAAAAACTTAGGAAAAGGCTTTGAAAACAGGGGATCATTTTTATTGGTAGCAAAAACGAGTAAAAAGCTATTTGGTACCAGAGATTGTTAGGTTCGGAGGTCATGTTACGTTTCGGGAAGAGTATTATGAGATCACCCGAAACGCCTCGTATGACTAGTCTTTCTACCTTTCTTGAAATCGTGTGTGTGTGTGTGTATGTTTTGAAATGGGGGCTTGAATGACAAGCTTAATCTTGGTTTGAATGTCAAAGCGTTGATTAGAGTGATTTTGTTTGAAAAGGCGAGCGTTTGAATGACAAACGTCGGTTTTGAGACGGAAATGAGCGTTTGCGTGGCAAACGTCGATTTTGAGTTTGAAATGAGCATTTGCGTGGCAAACGTCGATTTTGAGCTTTTTGAAAGAGAGTTCGAAGGACGAACTCCGATTTTGAACCGGACATTACATTGTTAACGATTTTTACGGGAAAAACGTATTAAATGTTTTTGAATGTCAAAAGTTTGCTTTTAAGTTTGAAGATGAGCGTTCGGATGCCAAACGTCATTTTGCGCTTTTGAAAGAGAGTTCGAAGAACGAACTCCGGTTTTGAACCGGGCATTACATTGTTAACGATTTTTACGGGAAAAAACGTATTAAATGACATGCAATCAACGAATCGGGTTGCGACTCGGACTTTGAAAAGTAAATACTATCACGATCCAAACGGGTCGGACTTTGTAAATGACAGTATTTAAATGCGGTATCGATGGAATCGAACGATCTGGAATCGTAAATGACGATCGACGAGCCAAAATGGCTCGGATTTGTAAATGACGATCGACGAACCAAAACGGCTCAGAGTTGAAAATGACGATCGATGAGCCAAAATGGCTCGGAGTTGTAAATGACAGAAAAGTAAATGACAGTCGACGGATCGATCGATCCGGAATGGTAAATGAAAGAAATTTAAACGGAACGGGGTCGGAATGCCGTTTTAACCCGTGATTACTTCTCTTACGGGAAGAGAAGAGGATCGAGGGGCTAAAACGTATCGGACCCCGTTAGACGTAGGCGTCTACATTTCAATAACGTTGTTCAAAACGGTTGTAGTGACTGGCTCGTAAATCGAGGTGAAACGAGAGATTAGAGAGAGGGAGTTATACCTATGGCTAGGGTCGACTCCTTTGGCTCGAGGGTGTATACGGGATACGGAAAGTGGTTTGGAACGGTGTTTCGGAGTGGTGAGGGGCGTATTTGATCGAAATACGGAAGTTTCACGCGAATCGAGACAAAACGGGAGCTCAGAAAGGGGTGAAACTCAGTTGGGCCGTGGCTATGGTGAAAATGGAGAGTAATTTTTGTTGTCTTTCTGGGTTTGACAGCCCTTCTATTTATAGATGAATTTTCAGTATGAGTCCGGCCGGACTTAGACTGAAATCCAGGGGGTTTTGTGGTATTTTGGAATTTTGAGGGACTTGCTGGCAATTTCTCAGAACACCAAATGAGTCCGGCCGGACTTGATGCGCAATCCGGGGTATTTTTGGTCATTTGGCCTTGATTTTTGATTGAGGGGTGACTAGAGGGAGGTGGCATGCTTGCCACGTGTCCCATGACTCATCATTTGTGTGGGAGTTCGTTTCCGGGTCTCGGTTTTGTCCGTTTTTAAAATAACAGTCCGAAAAATGTCCGAAATGCCCCCGGAAAGTGTCGGAAAGTGCGTTTTTCAGGGAAAGCCGTACTTTTACGTGCGATGACGTGTGTTAAGTACGCTTCGACGTTGGGATGCTCCGGGCAGTCCCGGGACGTCTCGTTGGCTTGGCAACGGGGAGCTTAACGGGTTCCGGTTAACCTGGAGCAGGCCAGTTAATGGATTTCGATTAACTTTCTGACGGATTTTGACGATTCGGATTTGGGTACTTACAGTTAGCCCCTCAGCGACGTCTCCTCCAAAGGAGGTGGGGTCGTTGAAAAAAGATAAGGATCCAAATCGGGATGCCTTACTTTGAAAGACCTGGGCGGTGGAAGGATTAATTTGTTTGACCCTTAGCGAAAAGATTCCTACGTATCCCCAGAGGGAATCAAGCCGATCGTAGTTCGTAGGTGCAAGAAGCCGCGCGTGGGGACCTTGACTGGCAGAAGCTGTTGGGAGGCGTCTAAACTGAATGAGACCATTGCGAGTACTCGGACTGAATGGAGACTATTGTGAGGCGTCGAACACAGGATTCTGAAACCTTCGAGGGCGTGTGGCGCCTCAAGCCGGAGTTGCTTTGGATCGTACATACAGGCGTGTGGTGCCTCAAATCGGAGTGCAAATGCGCGAGGCGTGTGGCGCCTCAAACCGGAGTTGCGAGGATACGTTTATCCTGAGATGAAGGCGTTCGTGCCTTGGATACTGGGCTTACGTTGACTGCCAGGTTTATCCTACTGAGGATAGGGCGGTAATGATGGGAACGGTTGTGCTAAAATGGCGTTATTAACAACTCGGAAGGATCGACGTTTCTTCTTTAGAATCCTGCTGGGGATGAGCATTCGGGCTTACCTTGATGGCCGAAGAGGGATTGTTGTGCGGGCTTACCTTGATGGCCGCTGAGGTGGGACGATCGGGCTTACGACTGGCGGCCGGGGAGAGTGAACATTGGTGAAAACCAATAAAATTTTTGACGTCGGGAGACGGAATTGTGATTGGAATGTCCGGGGACATGATTGAGCGTTTGAATGTCAAACGTCAACTGGGGATTTAATGTCTGGAGACGAAATTGTGATTGGAATGTCCGGGGACATGATTGAGCGTTTGAATGTCAAACTTCAACTGAGGATTAAATTTAACGTCTGGAGACGGAAATGTAACTAGAATGTCCGGAGACATGATTGAGCGTTTGAATGTCAAACGTCAACTGAGGATTAAATTTAACGTCTGGAGACGGAAATGCTTGGAATGTCCCGGAGACATGATTGAGCGTTTGAATGTCAAACGTCAACTGAGGATTAAATTTAACGTCTGGAGACGGAAATGTAACTGGAATGTCTGGAGACATGATTGAGCGTTTGAATGTCAAACGTCAACTGAGGATTAAATTTAACGTCTGGAGACGGGCGTTAGTGAGAACTAATGGAGAATTTAACGTCTGGAGACGAGCGTTAGTGAAAACTAACTGGGAATTTAACGTCTGGAGATGAGCATTAGTGAAAACAAACTTGGAATTTAACGTCTGGAGACAAGCGTTAGTGAAAACTAACTGGAATTTAACGCCTGGAGACAAGCGTTAGTGAGAACTAACGGAGAATTTAACGTCTGGAGACGAGCGTTAGTGAAAACTAACTGGGGATTTATCCTCGGGGGAGGGGGTGTTAGAAATGTCTAACTGGGAATTTAACGTCTGGAGACGAGTGTTAGTGAGAACTAACGGAGAATTTAACGTCTGGAGACGAGCGTTAGTGAAAACTAACTGGGGATTTATCCTCGGGGGAGGGGTGTTAGAAATGTCTAACTGGGGGGAAATTTTACACTTTTGAGGGCCAAAAGGGTAAAATTGGAACTGCCAAAAGTTGAGGGGCTGAATTGGAAGGAATCTTTTAAATTTTAGCAAGAGTCCAGCCGGACTTGGACTGAGTTTGACCAGATTCAAAATCAGCTCCAAGTCCGACGCAAACCCATTCCTTTTCCCCCATTAATTACGACGAGAGAGGAGAGAAAGGAGAGAAAATTTTCACCCCAAATTGTGAGGTTTGCTCAAATTTGTGAAGGAAAATTGCTATGGAAGGTGATTGGGAACCAATGGCTCATCATGGAAGGACCGATGACGAAAGAACGCGGTTGGTTCGGACCATTCGAACCAACATTCATCCATTGAATCCGGCGGAGTTCTACCCGGCTAGGGATAAACACAACTCCAAAGGAGGGATCGAGAGACAAGTAAGCTTCCCTCAAATTCCATTAATTTTAAGAATGTGCATTCTTTAAATGTTAGAAATTTGACTAGGAATGAATTAGGGATTTTGGTGCCCGGATTGGGGCTTTTGACTTGGCTATGAACCTTTGTCGAAATTGACTAGGATGTAATTCCATTGATACTATGGGTAGATGACATAAAAATTTTGGTTGTAAAATTCCATGTCTAGATGCGTTTTCCAAAATTAAAGTAGCTTTAATTCGGGACGGAGTAAATTTTTGAAATGTTCGAAAGAATTTGAAAGTTCCGGTTTCGACGGAGTTTTTGAAGGGTTTTGAAAGTTCCGGATTCGACGGAGTTTTCGAAATGCTTTGAAAGTTCCGGAATGTCTAACTGGGGGGAAATTTTACACTTTTGGGGGCCAAAAGGGTAAAATTGGAACTGCCAAAAGTTGAGGGGCTGAATTGGAAGGAATCTTTTAAATTGCAGCAAGAGTCCGGCCGGACTTGGACTGAGTTTGACCAGATTCAAAATCAGCTCCAAGTCCGACGCAAACCCATTCCTTTTCCCCCATTAATTACGACCAGAGAGGAGAGAAAGGAGAGAAAATTTTCACCCCAAATTGTGAGGTTTGCTCAAATTTGTGAAGGAAAATTGCTATGGAAGGTGATTGGGAACCAATGGCTCGTCATGGAAGGACCGATGACGAAAGAACGCGGTTGGTTCGGACCATTCGAACCAACATTCATCCATTGAATCCGGCGGAGTTCTACCCGGCTAGGGATAAACACAACTCCAAAGGAGGGATCGAGAGACAAGTAAGCTTCCCTCAAATTCCATTAATTTTAAGAATGTGCATTCTTTAAATGTTAGAAATTTGACTAGGAATGAATTAGGGATTTTGGTACCCGGATTGGGGCTTTTGACTTGGCTATGAACCTTTGTCGAAATTGACTAGGATGTAATTCCATTGATACTATGGGTAGATGACATAAAAATTTTGGTTGTAAAATTCCATGTCTAGATGCGTTTTCCAAAATTAAAGTAGCTTTAATTCGGGACGGAGTAAATTTTTGAAATGTTCGAAAGAATTTGAAAGTTCCGGTTTCGACGGAGTTTTCGAAGGGTTTTGAAAGTTCAGGATTCGACGGATTTTTCGAAATGCTTTGAAAGTTCCGGAATGTCTAACTGGGGGGAAATTTTACACTTTTGGGGGCCAAAAGGGTAAAATTGGAACTGCCAAAAGTTGAAATTTGAATTGGAAGGAATCTTTTAAATTGCAGCAAGAGTCCGGCCGGACTTGGACTGAGTTTGACCAGATTCAAAATCAGCTCCAAGTCCGACGCAAACCCATTCCTTTTCCCCCATTAATTACGACCAGAGAGGAGAGAAAGGAGAGAAAATTTTCACCCCAAATTGTGAGGTTTGCTCAAATTTGTGAAGGAAAATTGCTATGGAAGGTGATTGGGAACCAATGGCTCGTCATGGAAGGACCGATGACGAAAGAACGCGGTTGGTTCGGACCATTCGAACCAACATTCATCCATTGAATCCGGCGGAGTTCTACCCGGCTAGGGATAAACACAACTCCAAAGGAGGGATCGAGAGACAAGTAAGCTTCCCTCAAATTCCATTAATTTTAAGAATGTGCATTCTTTAAATGTTAGAAATTTGACTAGGAATGAATTAGGGATTTTGGTGCCCGGATTGGGGCTTTTGACTTGGCTATGAACCTTTGTCGAAATTGACTAGGATGTAATTCCATTGATACTATGGGTAGATGACATAAAAATTTTGGTTGTAAAATTCCATGTCTAGATGCGTTTTCCAAAATTAAAGTAGCTTTAATTCGGGACGGAGTAAATTTTTGAAATGTTCGAAAGAATTTGAAAGTTCCGGTTTCGACGGAGTTTTCGAAGGGTTTTGAAAGTTCCGTATTCGACGGAATTTTCAAAATGCTTTGAAAGTTCCGGATTCGACGGAGTTTTCGAAATGCTTTGAAAGTTTCGGATTCGACGGAGTTTTCGAAGGGATGGAAATATATGTAGGAAATGAATGAGAATCGTATCTGCATTACATCCTTTTGACATGCGTTCGTGCACTTTGTTGATGTCGCTTATGTGCTTAACGTATCCTTGCTTTGTTCACCTGCAGGGGCGAGGGATAGTTAACGTCCACAATCAGAAGAGTCGGGGAGCCTTTGAGGCAGTGCGAGCGCTGTGGGAGGTAATCCCGGACGAGGCTCGGGAGGGAGAGAGGAGTCCACGGCAGCTGGTGGTCGACTCCGAATTGGCTGGATTCATCAGTGCGGTAGCTGCGATAGCTGCGACGCAGAGGGCCAGGTCCATGTACGTAGCTTTGAGCGAGTACTGGTGGGATACGACCCACACTTTTCATTTCAGATGGGGGGAGGCGACGGTGACTCCCTGCGGACTTTCTTTGCTATCACCGGGTTACCGACCTATGGCAACACGGCGGGTGTGGGTGGATGGTTATACCCGGGCGATTGTCGGAGCTGCTGGGTTTTGATATTACCGATGCCAGGGGCTTAGGCATTCGGTACAGGCCGATGGAGAGGCATCTGCAGATGGGTATTGAAGATTATTTGGCTGGATCTTTGAGGATGACCGCAGAGCGCCTGGCTCGAGGGTTCATTTGGTTCGCGTTGTCAGCGACTTTGTTCCCGACTTCTGACACATCCTGTCACTTCCCTCTGCTCGGGTCGCTGACAGACTTGGATGCCGTGAGGGGGTATGCATGGGGGGAGGCTGGACTGGCCGAGCTCTACCATTCCCTGGACAGGTTCTCGCGGGGAGAGGAGAACTCCCTGAGCTGTTTCTCGCTTGCTCTGGATGTAAGTTCACGTCTTTTTCTCTTCCTTGTCTCTTTTATGTACTCGTATGTATCTGCTCTGTAGCTGACATAACTTTCCATTTGCTTGACAGGTCTGGTGCTATGAGGTGTTCAGTCCGCAGCAGTGGGACATTAGGGAGGCGTATCGACCCCTGTTCCCTGCCATGCTGGTTTGGCAGAAGAGGGCGAAGAAGGCGGTCTCGTCGAGAGTGGGCACTCGACTGACATACGAGGAGGTGTCCCAGGCACTGAACCGGGAGTTCTCTGAGAGGATCCAGCTGACCTGGTGGAGTCGATTCCACGCTGTCGCGGTTCAGGTTGCTAGTGAGGTTACGCGGCGGCGGAAGCTCCTGGTGGGACTTCATTGTGATGCTATGTATCTGGGGGAGAGGGTGACCCGTCAGCATGGCCCGGGGTCACTTCCGATGGTGCCGGTGGATCCGCCTCTGCGCATGCAGCATCCTCTGTCGATGCCGATGGATGAGTTGGAGAGGTATAGACAGGGCGTGTTCTATACCGAGTACATCATAGCGGGGGCCGACTATGAGACTTTCTTGAGGATGAGGCTGAGGAGTCCGCGGAGTGCGGCACGGGGAGGGCGAGACCCTGAGATATCCACTGAGATCTCCCGCTCCCACGCGCTAGGCTGGCGTACGAGGGGCTTGACGGTTCGCACAGGCGACTGGTGATCCTGCTCCCGGATGAGCCGAGACCTCGGTATAGGGTGGAACCCAACACTTCGGTGAGCATTTTTTTGGTTTTCTGCATTTGATAGTAGCATTCTGCAAATGTTGCATCTGTACTTTCTGCTTGTCCTTTTGATGACTTTCCTGATTCGCAGGTGTCTGGCCGTACGTACAACGAGGCTATGAGACTGGTGGACGGGTGGGCCGCCTACACTAGGAGGCTCGTGGAGTTCCTGAGATGCAGTTCCCGGAGGAGCGTGGATGTTCGTGAGCCGAGGCCGTCTAGGCCGAGAGGTTCGCCTGCTCCCACGGCTGGTGGGGAGGACTTTGTAGAGGGATTTGGCCAGTTCGCGGGCGGAACGGCTGGGTTTGGAGCTCATCCCTCTTCGCACTCGGGGCACGAGAGGGGAGAGTCCTCGAGTTCCCAGACGCCGAGGAGGCCTTTCGCGTATTCCCACCTGGAGGAATTCGGCGACTTCTTGTTTGCGACGGATCCGACAGCTGCGGAGCAGTGCGTCGAGTGCTCGGATAACGAGCAGGACTCGGAGTAGTCCTTATTTTACTGATTTTTTTATACAAAATGTATGTATCGTCTGGAACGATTTGATTTGAACTGTATTTGAAAAAAGGCGCCCTTGGGGCGGAACCTGTACTTCGCGCACCTATTTAGTGATTACCTTCTTTTTATTTTGGCAAATAAGCAAGTAGGTTGATCAAAAAATAAATAAAATGAAATATCCATAAAAAATTGAACGGGTCAAAAATTATGCCTATATGTACTGATATTTAATTATTTGCCTTTGTTGCACGAGCAGGGCGGAAGAGGTGTTGGCTTTGGTTGAATGAAACCGGGGTAGCACGCAGATTCATAAAGGCATGAACGGGCGTTGTTTGGAATTGCTTCCAATTTAGGAAGCGGTAGGCTGCAGAGTTGACAGTCAGCTGCAAGGGAATCGGCCGGATTGAGGGTGAGTTTTAAGAGTCTTTTAAATTGCAGTTTCAGCTTTGCAATTTGTTAAGAACTGCGCATTCACCTCTGATCAGTTAGCTGAATTCTCTCAAATTCCTAAGGTTTCCTTCATTTTCCGTGGCTCCCTTTCCTAAGCTATCGTCTTGGATGCAAGAGCAATATTTGGACAATTTCCAGCCGTGGGTACGGAACCACACGAGGCAAAACAAGGGGTTTTTCGAAGGCTGTTACGGGATGAAATCTGTTTGGGCTTTGAAGGAGCTTATGCCAGATTGGGATCTTTTGAGAGTCGCGTCTCGTTTCTGGGATGTACGGAGGAATGTGTACAACTTTTCGTACAACGAAATCACTCCTACGTTTGAAGATTTCCGGGCCATGCAGGAGGACACGAGACGGAACAGCTAGTTCTTACGTATCTTTGGTGGCATGGCCCTTTGTTGAGAAGCTAGTGTCTTTGCTTGGTATCTCGGGCGGAGAAGCATACGGGATGCCGATATTGAACACCGATTATGTCGACATTTCGGGGCGTGATAGATTTGCCGGAGGGCCGAGGAGCGTCTTTGCGTGGGGCGCGTTTGCTCTGTGCGCGAAAGCTACTCTGTTCACGTTCACGTCCACAGGTGTGTGCCGTCACGGTGTCTTTTGGACTGGTGAGTGCGAGTGTCGGAGCGGGGAGACATCGTGCCGTTGGTCTGGGTGAGACGTTCCTGGGCATAGGTCGGATGGCGATCGGCAGCCGATACATGTGGGGAGGAGTCCCACTATGCTTACCATGTGGTTGAGGAGAGGCTGCAGATGATGCCCGAGGTGCCAATGTCTTGTGACGCTTGGTCCTTCTCTCGACGTCCTACGGTGATAGGGGCAATCGAGTGAGTGGAGCGGCTGGATGGCCGAGACTTTGCACGCATCACTTGCAATGGTGGGTTCCCAGCTGGAAGTTCTGAACTTGTCGGACCACTCGGGAGGGTCTATTGGTTGTCGGAAGTGCATTTGTCTCGGACGTCTTTCTACATTACATCATTGGTTACTGCGACGATGCGAGTGGAAGCCGGGTGCCATTGACGGGCTTGAGTTATGCTACTACCTTCGAGGTGGGATCTCTGGCGATGGAAGATCCTTCGACGCTATTGCTTGCTCACGCGGTGGTGGCAATACACGTCCTTTCTGCCCGGGGTTCTCTTTCGCGGAGAGGGGGACATGTCTGTCTACAGATATACGAAGCTGGTATGAAGAGTGTATGGGGAGACACAGATGTCTATTTTGTGGAGACGGAGTGAGCTATTGGGTGCGATTACCTTGACTCGACCTTGAGGAGGACCGAAGCGGGAGCTAACCCTGGGAATTGTACTGGGAATGACATGGCTGACTATGAGGCCAATGCTGATCGGGAGGCCAATCAAAGCATGGTCATGATGGCTCGAAGCGAGGCAGCTCGAGACAGAGCTAGGGAAAGGGCTGCGTTGACAGCTACAGGTTTGACGGAGGCGTTGGGAAGGGTCCCTGAGCCAGGTAGAAGGACTACAGGAGTATCTGCGGAGCTTGCTTCCGTTCATGGGGTTAACGAAAGGGTTTCCGTCCAAGTCTGCTAACTTCATGGATCCTCCGGAGAAGATTCTTTGTACCACGAACGGTCCTATCCAGGTAGGCTCCCACTTTCCGAGGGGATTGGTCTGCGTAGGAGGCTTTTCCTTTAGCACCAAGTTGCCTTCTCTGATGTCTCGGATCTTGACTTTCTTATCGAATGCTCGGGCCATTCTGCTTTGGTAGGCTCGAGTATGCTCCATGGCTTTCAATATGCGCTCGTCGAGTAGAGCAAGTTCGTCGTGACGGCTCTGTAGCCATTCGACTTCATTGATCCCGTTTTCGAAGAGGACTCGGAGGGAAGGAATTTCCAATTCCACGGGTAACATTGCTTCCATTCCGTAGGTAAGCGCGAATGGAGTCTCCCCTGTGGCGGTTCTGACTGATGTTCTGTATCCCCAGAGGGCTAAATGTAGCTTTTCGGGCCAGTCCCGACCTCTGGTGGTCATCTTCCTGATTATCATGGCGAGAGTCTTGTTTGCTGCCTCTACTGCACCATTGGTTTGTGGTCTGTAAGGAGAAGATTTGTGACGTGTGACTCTGAATTCGGTCAGAAGTTGGTCACAATCTCCTTCGAAGTGGGTCCCATTGTCGGAGATGATCTCGTTGGGCACTCCGTATCGGCACATGATGTTCTCTCGGATGAGCTCGGCCACCTTCTTAGAATTCAGTACCTTGTACGATCTGGCTTCTACCCA